>APFE030803785.1:0-13073 GCA_000404065.3 Pinus taeda
GAAGTTCAACATGCATGGCTGCAAGCCTGTTGATACTCCTCTTCCTGGAGGTTGGAGGAAGGAGGATGCCACTTCGGGAGAAGAAGTGGATGCCACTGTTTATCGACAGTTTGTGGGGTCGCTGATGTATTTGGTCAATACACGACCCGATATATGCTATGCAGTTAACCAACTTTCACAAGCTATCGTTAAGCCTACCAAGCTCTTCTGGAAGGTGGGCAAGCATGTATTGCGTTATTTGAGAGGCACATCAGGATATGGATTGTGGTACAGACAGGAGGATGAGGTGAAGCTATGTGGCTTCACGGATATAGATTGGGTAGGGAGCCCAACTGATAGAAAGATCACATCAGGAGGGGTCTTCAGTATTGCATCAACAGCAGTTTCTTGGTACAATACGAAGCAGAGATCTGTGGCACTCAGTTTAGCAGAGTCCGAGTATATGGCAACAAGTTTGGCTGCATGCGAGGCTATATGGATGAGGAAGATTCTCGTTGGTTTGTTCGGTTCTCATTTGGATCCTACTATGATTTACTATGATAACCAGAGTTTCATTAAACTCTCAGCTAATCCTGTGTTTCATGATAGATCTAAACACATTGACATCAGGTACCATCATATCAAAGATTGTGTGCAATAGAGGATCATGTTACTTTCATACATTCCAAAGGAGGATCAGGATGCTGATATTCTGATGAAGGCTCTCACCAGGAGAAAATTTGAATACCACTGAGGCAGGATAGGGGTTGCTGATAATCCATATCCTATCGAGAGGGAGTGTTGAGATTGCAACAAGATGATGGAGCTTAGTGAAAAGAGTCGCCTTCACTAAGTGGGCCCGCAGGCAAATTATGGCGCAAAGTCTATTTTTAGACTATGTCTATTTTTAGACATATGGATCATGTCTATGAGTTGCAGGATATTGTTTATGGATGATTGGTCAAGTTGGTAAAAATATATGGAATTCTATTCTTAGACAACAACGGTGACACTGTCAAGTCTAATTATAGAGCAGTCAAATATTATTAGCTTATAATAATATTTATACTATAAGCTTTATCTTATTCTCTTGGAGCACTTCAGTTTGAGCTACAGATGTGGCACATGCAGCTGTCTAAAGGAAATATGCTTTCTTTCTGGGTCAGTTGAGTTGTTGCATGAATGACTTTAGTTAGAACTCAATCAGTTGAGTTTGGTGGAGTTGATTGTGGAGTTGATGGAGTTGTGTTTAGTTTGACTTGGTTAAACTAGTTGTAATTAGTCTAACTGCAAATAGACTAATGATGAGTTGTTAAACTAATTATTAACTCATAATGCAACTAAAAAATACATCAGTTAACTCAATTGCATGTCAGTGCATGTTCAGTTCAGCAGGGATAGGTGTTAGAGGATCAGATTGCTATTAGTTGTGACTATATTTGTGCATGAGGATTTGCACAATCAATGGGATTGAGTTATGCCAATGAGAATTGGCCAATACCAAGTGATTATAGCCTCTGCTCACGTGATTCCCATTGTGAGTGATTCTTTTGAGGTAAATACGAGTTTGGTTCAACCATTCTCATCCATTCGTGTGCAGGTATTGAGCAGTGGAGGCAGGCAAGCAGTGGAATAGATTTGGGATCTGAGCTGTATTGTGTGTAGCAGGTGGAGATAGTGCTGGATACTTGTGAGAAGTATTGACTATTGCAATGTTACATGTTCTCAATCATTAATATACAGATAGTGTGGGGTTTTTAGCTGTAAGCTTTCCTCGGGTTACATACTGTGTTAATGTGTGCATGCTCTTGATGTTTTATTGGTATTGATGCTGCTATATTGATGATCAACGTAGAGGAGCTTATGTATTGTGTATGTATTCCACAATAGTACATGATCAGGATAATCTCCATTGAATATGTGTTTATTATTCAAAATTTCTACATGGTATTGTAGCTGTTGATCATCAGGTCTACTACTCAGGAAGTGTTTACATTCTATTTCTTCAGGCAGAGTCTATAATCGGGCCAGGTAGCCTCTGGATTCATCCTTCCTTTGGAAGGTGAGATATCTGGTGAATGTCAATACATTCAATCTCTGTACAAGAAATACCTTGTTCTCATGAATTCTAGATCCGAGGCGGTTGAGTTTGGAGCTGGTGGAATTTGAATTTGCTGCAGTGTTTTCTTGGTGTCAATGAGGTAATGTATTTCAACGGATTGCGATTGGAGTATGCTCTTGAGGGCAGCTCAAACTATATTGCATGGAAGGAAAGGATGGAGGTAGTATTGGATGATAACGGGCTGAAGGAGTTCATAGAGACGGATGTCCCAAAGCCTACTGATGCTACTCGAGCTGATGCTTGGCAAAAGAAGACCGCAAAATGTCGAAGGATTCTATTTGAGGGCGTGAAGGATCACATTGTGTCCAGCCTGCATGGAAAGAATTCTCCATATATGATGTGGAAGAATTTAACAGATCTATTCCAAAGCAAGAGCGATAAGAGGAAGCTGGCGCTAAAAGATAAACTCAGAAACATCAAATGCGAGAAGGGTGATAGTATGCCCAAGTATCTCACGAAGTTCACTCAGTGTCAAGATGAGCTGGGAAGTGTGGGGGTTACTGTCGATGATGAGGACTTGGTGAGCTTTCTCTCCTTGGTCTTCCAAAGAGTTGGCATTCCTATCAGGACTTTGTCAATGGTCGGGAGAAATTGCCAGGATGGGAAAGACTGTGGTCAGATCTTGTGCAGGAGGAGATCAGGTGGAGTACTAGGGACGAATCTTCATCAAAGGGAGCTGATGAAGAAAATTGCGCTTTGGCTACCAAAGCAAAGAAAGGGAAGAGAAAGAAAGCTTCTCAATCTGGTGTGAAGGGCAAGAAGCAGAACATGTCCAAGGTGAAGTGTTTTCATTGTCACCAGCACGGACACTATGCCACTAATTGTTTGCAGAAGAAGAAGAAGAAGCAAGCTGTTGGATCTATAGTAAGAGAGGCTCTAGCCTCATAGTTTGAGCTTGCTTTTTCATTGATCACATGCTTGGTTTCAAGTGTGATGGGATTGGTGTGGTTCTTGGATAGTGGTGCGTCTTTTCACATGATGGGAGATAGAGATTTGTTTTCTGATTTGGAGGACAAAGATCTTGGAGTGCACATTGAGATGGGCGATGATGGTAGATACAGTGTGACCGGTATCGATACCATTTCCTTTGAGAGGGAGTCTGGTAAACCCTTCGTATTGAAGGAAGTCATACATGTTCTAGGATTGAAGAAGAATCTTATCTCTGTGGCGATGTTAGAAGACAACAGGTATGATGTTGTTTTCATTAAGGGAAAAGCTTTCCTGCGCAGTAAGACAACTGATGAGATCTAGAAGATAGGGGTTCGAGTAAGGAACCTTTATCAATTGCATGTAGATGGATGCATAGAAATGGTAGGCAAGGCATAAGGATTGGTGAGCCGGGATGATGGCAAGTTGTGGCACAAGAGATTGGGTCACCTTCACCATGGAGCCCTGAAGATACTGCAGCAGATCACTATAGGGCTTCCTAAAGGCACACTTGAGCAGTCAGATCAGTGAAAGCGGTGTACTTTGGGGAAGTTTGTGAAAGCCACCTTTCACGAGAAGGATAGTTGCGCCACGACGATCCTTGAGAGAATGCACATAGACGTGTGTGGACCTTTCTTAGTTGCTTCAACATCAAAACACAGGTATTATGTGATTTTTGTTGATGATTTCTGTCGTAGGTGCTGGATCTTCTTCATGCAGAAGAAGAGCGAGACATATTCAAAGTTTTTTGAATTCAAAGCACTGGTCGAGAAGGAGTCGAGGAAGAAGGTGAAGGCTCTTAGGAGCGATAATGGTGGTGAATACATATCGGACGAGTTCAAGGATTTTTGCAAGGCAGAAGGGATTCGAAGAGAGCTCATAGCTCCCCATAACCCACTGCAGAATGGAGTAGCTGAGCGGAAGACAGAACAATCGTGGGTGCTGCATGTGCGATGTTGCATGATTAGGGCCTACCCGTTCACTTGTGGGAGGAAGCATGCAATACAACAGTTTATGTGCAGAACCATTGTCCTCATAAGATACTTGGCATGAATACACCCAAGGAGGCTTATTCTGGTAAGAAGGCTGATCTTTCTCATTTGAGGATTTTTGGTGCTAACATTTACATGCATGTGATGAAGGATGCCAGGAAGAAGTTGGAGCCGACCGCTGAGGTTGGGATATTTGTGGGGTACATTGCTACGCCCCACAACTATTGTGTGTATTTTCTAGATAGTGGTAAAATTGTTTTGCGACAGGATATAAAATTTCAGGAGGAGAAAGCCATGAAGTGTTTGCTTGAGAGGGAGCTACACTTGCATGCAGATGAGGAGCTATTAGTTCCTAAGGATGAGCTTCAGGACGTGGATCAACCATCGGACGAGGTTCATGGAGTGGAAGAGACCACTCAAGCAACACCAACCATCAGAGGGTGAAAGCGCTTCATAGAAGTTGAGCGACTGGCTCAAGATGCAAAGAAAGTTGTAGGACCACCTACAACCCAACGTAGACAGAGACAGTCATCTGATCGGTACACTGGATACATGGCTCTTATGAAAAGTGTGTTGTGATTGAGCCATCCTCTTTCGAGGAAGCTGTGGAGGATCCCGCATGGGTAGATGCCATGGTGGAAGAGTATGCTTCTATTGTCAGAAATAGTGCATGGGAGATTGTTCCTAGACTATAAGGGAAATCAGTGGTGGGTTCGAGATGGATCTATAAAGTTAAGTAGGAAGCTGATGGGAGTGTGGAGAAGTACAAGGCAAGATTTGTTGCTCGAGGCTTTTCACAGATAGAGGGGATCGATTATGAGGAGACCTTTGCACTTGTCGCAAGGTATTCTTCCATACAGATGATTCTTGCTCTCTCAGCACATATGGGATCGCACATTCATCAGATGGAT
Source organism: Pinus taeda (assembly GCA_000404065.3). Taxonomy (NCBI): domain Eukaryota; kingdom Viridiplantae; phylum Streptophyta; class Pinopsida; order Pinales; family Pinaceae; genus Pinus; species Pinus taeda. The sequence continues at coordinate 4,932 of APFE030803785.1, forward strand.
GTGAAGACTGCGTTCCTCAACGGAGTCATTGAGGAGGAGGTGTACATTGAGCAGCCCGAAGGCTTTGAGGTCTTCAGCAGCGAGTCGCATGTGTGCAGGCTCAAGAGAGGCACATCGGGATATGGATTGGATGAGGTGAAGCTATGTGGCTTCATGGATGCAGATTGGGCAGGGAGCCCAATAGACAGAAAGAGCACATCAGGAGGGGTCTTCAGTATTGGATCGACAGTAATTTCTTGGTACAGCAGGAAGCAGAGATCCGTGGCACTTAGTTCAGTAGAGGCCGAGAATATGGCAACAAGTTTGGCTGCATGTGAGGCTATATGGATGAGGAAGATTCTGGTTGGTTTGTTCGGTTCTCATTTAGAGCGTACTGTGATTTACTATGATAATAAGAGTTGCATTAAACTCTTGGCTAATCCTGTATTTCATGATAGATCTAAACACAATGACATCAGGTACCATCATATCAGAGATTATGTGCAGCGGAGGATCATGTTACTTTCATACATTCCAACAGAGGATCAAGATGCTGATATTCTGACGAAGGCTCTTACCAGGAGAAAATTCGAATACCACCGAGGCAGGATAGGGGTTGCTGATAATCCATATCTTGTTGAGAGGGAGTGTTGAGATTGCAACAAGATGATAGAGCTTAGTGAAAAGAGTTGCTTTCACTAAGTGGGCCCGTAGGCAAATTATGGCGCAAGTTCTATTTTTGGATCACAGTAGGGATGATCATAGCAGGAGTGACCACAACAGGAGTGATCATAGTAGGAGTGATCAAAGTCTATTTTTAGTATGGCTGTCAAAAATAGAAAAGTCAAATATTATTGTCTTATAATAATATTTAGACTATAAACTTTATCTTATTCTCTTGGAGCACTTCAGTTTGAGCTACAAATGTGGCACATGCAACTGTCAGAAGGAAATCCATTTTCTTTGTGGGTCAGTTGAGTTGTTGCATGCATGACTTCAGTTAGAACTCAATCAGTTGAGTTTGGTGGAGTTGATTGTGGAGTTGATGGAGTTGTGTTCAGTTTGACTTGGTTAAACTAGTTGTAATTAGTATAACTACAAATAGACTAATGATGACTTGTTAAAATAATTATTAACTCATAATGCAACTAAAGAATACATCAGTTAACTCAGTTGCATGTCAGTGCATGTTCAGTTCAGCAGGGACAACTGTTAGAGGATTTGATTGCTATTAGTTGTGACTATAGTTGTGCATGAGGATTTTCACAATCAATGGGATTGAGTTATGCCAATGAGAATTGGCCAATACCAAGTGATTATAGCCTCTTCTCATGTGATTCCCAGTGTGAGTGATTCTTTTGAGGTAAATACGAGTTTGGTTCAACCATTCTAATCCATTCTTGAGTAGGTATTGAGCAGTGGAGGCAGGCAAGAAATGGAATAGATTTGGAGATCAGATCTGAGCTGTATTGTGTGTAACAGGTGGAGATAGTGTTGGATAATCATGAGAAGTATTGGCTATTGTATTTTTACATGTTCTCAATCATTAATATACAGATAGTGTGGGGTTTTCAGTTGTAAACTTTCCCTGAGTTACATACTATGTTAATGTGTGCATGCTCTTGATGTTTTATTGTTATTGATGCTGCTATATTGATGATCAACGTAGAGGAGCTTATGTATTGTGTATGTATTCCGTAATAGTACATGATTAGGATAATCTCCATTGAATATGTGTTTATTATTCAAAATTTCTACATAATATATATATACTGACATAATCCCAAAAAGCATTGGGCCCAAGGAGGAGTCCCAAGGTGGAAAACGAGTAGTACCAAAGAGAAGAGTGAGAAGCAATTCAAAGAGAGGCCATCATAAGTGAAGAGGAGTAGTACCAAAGAGAAGGGTGAGAATCAATTCAAACTGAATCCATCACGAGCCAAAGGAAATCCATTGGAAGCCAAGAGAAGGAGCCAAGGCAAGCCAAGGAGGAGAAGGTCTAAGAGAAGATAGCATATTCCCAAGAGAAAGAGCCAAAAGGAAAAAGAAATTTTATTGGAGTAATAGACTTTGGAATCCTTAATTATCAATTATCAAAATATATCACAATTTATATAATGAAACCAAACCAGAAAAATATCATATCAGTGTTTTTTCCTATTATGTGTCACCACTCAAAACTTCGATCTCCGATCTATGATAAGGCCCAAGCTCCAATCACTTACTCTGATATCTAATCTCTGACTCCAATATCTAATCTCTAATATACAATATGGATCTCTGATCTCTGATGTGTGATACGTACATCTAATATGATATGGCCCTCCTATCTATAATGTGCGATATGGAGCTCTCATCTATGATGTGATATAGCACCTCCGATAAGACCCTTCAATTGTCAATTTTCAATATGGTCACGGATCTGATTGGCTTTATCATAACATGTCTAATATAATATCATGTCTCCCTCGTTGGAACGCTTCTATATCGCAAGTATTGTAGGCCATGTCATGTTAAAGATTCCGATATAAACCTATGATATACATGTGGTGTCGATGTAGGAGACTAAAGTGATGGTGTGGCATGTCGGACCTCCTAGCGTCCATTATAATATGGTTTCACGTTATTTGTTTGATTAAAATCTATGGACCCTCCTATCTTGATATTATTATATGGTTTCCATAACAATGAAACTATGTTATATTTGATCGATTATTAACAAATATCCCTTCCAAAAACTATTTCATATATTTTTAATGTGCCAACTCATGCACAAGTCGGACTCTCCTCTAAGGAATGTGTCATTTCATTTATTGGTGAAAATCCTATAAATGCAAGTCTAAACCTTCATTTCAACTTATCGATTCGGTGAAGATCTATTATAGAGACACATTAAATTTCACAACTTGTGAACAAGGAACATCGAGAAGGAATTGAAGAATTAAATTGTTTGGGCATATCTATTCTAGAGCTCATAAATCTGATCTGTATAAGACTTGTGGCTCGTATCGGGGAACATTTCAATTTTAGTAAAGCTTAGATATGTGGGACATTTTAGTTCCAGTGGAGCACAAGTTCGTGGGTATTGCAGTCCTGGTGGAGCCCATATCTTAGTATAAAAGTATTGTGATCTCTTAACACTATCAAAGGATGCTTAGTGAGAAAAAGGGTGAAAGAATATTTAGAATATGTATGGAGGGATCGGACTTGTGAACAGTAATTGACTTGGGAAAAATCAGACCTATGATTTCATAGCAGTGATATAATCTTCAAACCTATGTTTGTTGGGAGCTCAGACTATACTACAACAAATAGAGAGCTCAGATTTGTGCAAACTCTGAACCAGGAAACAATTTGAGAAACTCATATTACAGTAACAAAATTTAGAAAGATCTTGTTGTTGAAGCATTGTGAATACTTCCTTGGAGAGTTCTTGAAGAATCCCTTGAAGAGGCTTAGAGCGGGTGTAAAACTTGGGCTACCTATTGAAGACAACTTTAACATTTTGGAAATATTATTGGAGACTATGATGCATTGAATAAATCCTAAGTTGACTTTGGAGATATTTTTTTAGGTGAAATGAAGACCAGTGATGACACCTTCTAAGAAAACAAAGTTTTAATTGATGAAGTGGATTTGGAGGAGGCATTTCTAAAGATAGATAGTGCTCGTTGCATAAGATATTTGGATCCATAAAGAATAATCAAACTTACCTCAACAAATTTCACTTGAGGGTTGGATCCCTAGAGGTAGGACCCTCATAGAGACAATGTTGGTGCCTTTGGAAGATAGGGTTGGAGCGCCATGAAGTCCATGTTGGTGCTTGGAAAAGTACATATTGAAGTAGTGTTTTGGATCCCTAGAGGATAGGAGTCCTCAAGAACACCAAGTTGGATCCTATACTAGAGATAGTGCTGGAGCCCTAGAGGTTGGTGCCTCAATGTGACAAGGTTGGAGCCTTGGGAAGACCAAGTCGGTGCTTGTACAACTACATGTTGGAGCTTGGGAGATTGAGGATTGGTGCCCTCATCTAGGTTGGATGCCTACGCATTATTTTATTGGATTTATCATAAAGAGGATTGGAGTCCTCGTTATTAATTAATAAAATTATTATTTTATGATTGTTCATTTTGTGTTATAATTATAAGTGATTTTAATTGGTAAAAAATAACAATCGAAAATAAATATTGATTCACCCCCCTCTCAGTATTACCAACAATTGGTATCCGATCCATTACCTTCCTCAAAGCCTAACATCTTGAAGGTTGATCCTTAGAAAACAAATGCAAAAGCCAAGGAAGAAAGCCTCGAATCCTTCTAATGATGTTTCTTCGTCATCCATGAAAATTGAAGAGAATCAAATTGGGAAACTTCCATTGTTCAATGGAAACTTTGAGATATGGAAGTTGAAAAAAATGAATTTATTAATGGATCAAGGCATTGAAGTTCAGGAGTCAGCGATTAATGAAATCGCGATGAAAGGAGAATCCAAGGAATATAATATAAAAGTGATGAAGGCAATCTTGAATGGGCTACTAGATGCTATGGAAACCAAAGTGGAGAAATGTTCATCAACAAAAGATATGTGGGACAAACGTCATGATCTTCACTCAAAATGATCATTGACCATGACTTCTAGCCAAGAATATGGTGGAAATAAATAAGGAAATCCAAAATCAATTAACGAAGCTGAAAACATGAGTGAAGACATCAAGGCCAAGGAATACCTAGAAGATGAAGAGAGTAAAGATGAATTTAAAGAAGATATCATGGTGAAGCTTGTAGCTTCCCTAGAAGAGATAAGAAATTTCAAAAAGGATAATGAGGATCTAAAGAATTAATCACAATATGGTGACCATGACCTTGACAGGACAAGGAAGGAAGTTAACTTATTCAAGCTTCAAGTTCAAGAAAGAGATGAGGAGATCACCAAGCTTAAAGAGGAATTTCATCAAAACAAGAGAAAGCATCATGAAGAATTCATATCCATGAAAAATTAGTTGGATAAGGAAAATAAAAGGGAAGAAACTTTGTCAAGCGACCTTCAATAAAGACACAACATATTTAACAAACTTGAAGGAGAAATTGGTCAATACGAGGAAGAGGTCTCCTCCCTTAGATCTCAACTAGAAGAAACAAAGAAACAAGTACAAGGAGCTGAGAAGGTGATGGAATATTTTACACTCATAAAAGGACAAGTTGATGATGTATAAAAGGAAAGAAATTCCATGAAAACCCAACTAGAAGAAAATGATGAAGAGATCTTCAAACTAAAATCATATATCAACATTCTCAAGGCCAAAATGTTATGTCCCTATAATACTAGTGATGCCCCCATTAATATTGTAGTTGCATCCCTTATTAATATTGTTGTGCCCCTATTATCCTCATATAGTTATTACTATGCCCCATATAATCTCTTTATTGTTATTTTTGTGCCTCTATATTATTATTGTTAGGTCGGCTTGGTTATATTGTGACCCCTTAGACTCCTATATATAGAAAGGAGGTTTTGTCATTTGAATCATCCAAGAATTATTCATTTGTATAATGTAAAGGAGGTTGCCCCCTCGAAGAGGCTAAATTCTAAGGTGTTCAATTATCTTTTCTATCTTTTTGTGAGCTGGTTTCATAACATTTGGTATCAGAGCTTTGGAGTCTAGGGTTTCACTTCTCCAAATAGGTCATCATGGCATTTTCGCTACAACTTTTTTTTTTTGTGTGACGTTTCAGAACCGAAAAAAAAACCCATTTGAGTAGAAATCACACTAAACCTTGGATCAGAGCTTTTCGGGCTATATTTGTAGAGATATGATTTGAGGAATTTGCTCTTTTTGCAGACTTCTAAATTACATTCCAAACAAATGACCTAGGGAAAATCGTCATAACTTTTTCTCTGAGCATCAAATTGCAATTTTTGTAAGAAGGTACAAAAAGAGGATGGACTTTAGTTTCTTGTATATATTTTTTAGAGCCAAAGGTCGAAACAGTGACACGTGGCACTTCGTACAAGTTTGTTGTTCTAGAAAGGTCTATAATCACGTCATCTTGGGAGATTGTGCATAACTCTTCTTTGGAGAATCCAATCTGGATCAGACTGGTGGTATTGGGAAGAGGATGCAGAGAGCTACTATAGGTCACAATTTTAGAATTGGATGATCTTAAATTACAGAGATACATTAGATTCAATATCAAGCTCCTACAAAGTGGAAAAAGGTGTGTAGTTTTTTTAAATTTTTTCATAAGCTTGGTTTGAAAAATTAGTTTTAAGGAATTCAAAGGGAATAGTAAAGCGTTATTATCGACAATTTATGCCCCAAGGAAATAAAATGAAAACACATAGTAAGCAACCTGAAAGCTCTAGCATGACTCATGAAGAAGAGAAAGAAATGCAACATGATATCAAAATTACGAGACCAAGTGCAACAAGTGTCACTTGCACAAAAAGGTGTAGAAGTTAAGATGGATGGTTTAAAGAAAGGCATGGAAGATAAGATGAATGGCGTGGATGATAAGATGGAAGAATTGAAGATAAAATTGCATAAGTTGCTACAAGAAATGGTCACCAATGGTGATTGGGTAGTAAAGGAAACTCATTATGAGAACAAAAGAAATGTTAATCATGATTCCATAGACTCTAATGTCGCATCAAAGACCCACTATATTCCAAAAATCGATATGACTAAGTTTGGTGGCAAGGATCTCGCAACATGGATATTACAGATGGAGCAATTTTTTGATCTCAATAATGTGGAAAACACACAAAAGGTATGTATTGCAACTTTATATTTGGAACCAAATCAGTTTGTATGGTATCAATGGCTTTGCTCTCGTAAACAATTTATCACTTGGGCAATTTTTACGGAAGAATTGATGACACATTATGAGGATACAAAAAGCAACACTTTTTTTAGCCAATTGATAAGTCTCAAACAAAAGGGTTCAATAATGGAGCACATTGAGGAGTTCCAAAAATTGAACATAAGGGTAAAAGATATTCCAGAGGAGCATAGGATTGATGTGTTCATAGGGTCTTTAAAGGATAATATCCAACATGATGTTCGCCTTTGGGAACCTGATTCATTAGAGAAGGCATTCAGGTTAGCAAGAAAAATGGAAAGAAAAATTATGGCAACCAGGAAGCATACCACTCACAACTATAAAGATGGAAGTGTTGTTGCCCCTAGTCTTCCACAACCTATAAGGTTGACACCACAACAATTGGAAGAAAAAAGAGCAAAAGGGCTTTGTTACAGTTGTGATAGCAAATACACTAAAGGTCATAAGTGTGCTGAGAAGAAATTATTCTACATAGATTGTGAAGAGGAAGAAGAAAAGGAGCAAGAAAGGTCAAAGAAGAGGATATACTCCAGGAACAAGCCTAGATGAAGAACAAATGAATCCGACCATATCTTGTAATGCATTGGCGGGAATTACCACTCCTCAAACCATCAAGATAGAAGGACAAATCAAGAAGAAAAAGGTAATAGTGTTGATTGATTCAGGAGTACTCACAATTTTATTCATTGTAAGGTAGCAAAAGAATTGAATTATTGCTTCCTATATCCAGCACCAGAGTGTCAAGTGATGGTTGCAAATGGAGGAACGATAAATTGTTCTGGAAAGTGCCATAATATCAAGCTATCCATGAGAGAATATGTATTGACTAGCCCAATGCTTTCCATTCCAATGGGAGGTGTTGATGTTGTATAAGGAGTCCAATGGCTACAATCCTTGGGTACAATAGCTTTTAATTTTCAAGAACTTTTCATGAAATTTTCTATGGAAGGAAAGGAAGTTGTATTAAAAGGTATTGCAGGGAAACCGGGAAAGATAATCAGCTCTAATGGTATGACAAAGCTTCTAAAAAAGGAACAAAAAGGTGTGTAATTTCACAATTATGTTCGCTAGATGTTTCCACATTGGAATCATCTATTTCTCCAGATCTCCAAATAATTTTGGACAATCATTCCAAGGTATTTGAGTCTCCCAAAGGTCTCCCACCTATTCGTGATCATGATCATGCTATTCATCTGATTCTAGGAAGTGTTCCTCCAAACATCAGGCCGTACATATATCCCTATTCCCAAAAGAGTGAAATTGAACGTATGGTTGCATAAATGCTAGAGGCTGGTATAATTCAACTGAGTCAAAGTTCTTTCT
>APFE030803785.1:13083-58038 GCA_000404065.3 Pinus taeda
AATTGAAGATAAATATGAATAAGTTGCTACAAGAAAGGGTCACTAAGGGTGAAAAGGTAGTAAAGGAAACTCATGATGAGAACAAAAGAAATATTAATCATGATTCCATAGACTCTAATGTTGGATCAAAGACCCACCATATTCCAAAAATCGATATGAGGAAGTTTGATGGCAAGGATCCCGCAACATGGATATTACAGATGGAGCAATTTTCGATCTCAATAATGTGTAAAACACACAAAAGGTACACATTGCAACTTTATATTTGGAACCAAATCAGTTTGTATGGTATCAATGGCTTTTCTCTCGTAAAAAAATTATCACTTGGGGCAATTTTTACGGAAGAATTGATGGCACAATATGAGGATACAAAAAGCAACACTTTTTTTAGCCAATTGATAAGTCTCAAACAAAAGGGTTCAATAATGGAGCGCATTGAGGAGTTCCAAAAATTGAACATAAGGGTAAAAGATATTCCAGAGGAGCATAGGATTGATGTGTTCATAGGGTCTTTAAAAGGATAATATCCAACACGTTGTTCTTCTTTGGGAACCTGATTCATTAGAGAAGGCATTCAGGTTAGCAAGAAAAATGGAAAGAAAAATTATGGCAACCAAGAAGCATACCACTCACAACTATAAAGATGGAAGTGTTGTTTCCCCTAGCCTTCCACAACCTATACGGTTGACACCACAACAATTGAAAGAAAAAAGAGAAAAAGGGCTTTGTTACAGTTTCGATAACAAATACACAAAAGGTCATAAGTGTGCTGAGAAGAAATTATTCTACATAGATTGTGAAGAGGAAGAAGAAAAGGATCAAGAAAGGTCAAAATAAGAGGATATATTCCAGGAACAAAGCCTAGATAAAGAAGAAATGAATCTGACCATATCTTGTAATGCATTGGCTGGAATTACCACTCCTCAATCCATCAAGATAGAAGGACAAATCAAGAAGAAAAAGGTAATAATGTTGATTGATTCAGGAAGTACCCACAATTTTATTCATTGTAAGATAGCAAAAAAATTGAATTTATTCCTATATCCAACACCAGAGTGTCAAGTGATGGTTGCAAATGGAGGAAAGATAAATTACTCTGGAAAGTGCCATAATATCAAGCTATCCATGGGAGAATATGTGTTGAAAAGCCTAATACTTTCCATTCCAATGGGAGGTGCTGATGTTGTATTAGGAGTCCAATGGCTACAATCCTTGGGTAATATCTTTTAACTTTCAAGAACTTTTCATGAAATTTTATGCAGAAGGAAAGGAAGTTGAATTAAGGGGTATTGCAGGGAAACTAAGAAAGATAATAAGCTATAACGATATGCCAAAGCTTCTAAAAAAGGAACAACGAGGTGTAATTGCACAATTATGTTCACTAGATGTTTCCACATTGAAATCATCTATTTCTCCAGATCTCCAAAAAGTCTTGGACAATAATTCCAAGGTATTTGAGACTCCCAAATGTCTCCCACCTATTCGTGATCATGATGATGCTATTCATTTGATTCCAAGAAGTGTTCCTCCAAACATCAGGCTGTACAGATATCCCTATGCCCAAAAGAGTGAAATTGAATGCATGGTTGTAGAAATGCTTGAGGCTAGTATAATTCAACTTAGCCAAAGTTCTTTCTTTGCTTCAGTAGTATTGGTGCACAAGAAGGATGGATCATGGTGCATGTGTCTAGATTATAGGGAGCTCAACAAGCTCACTATTAAAGATAAGTTTCCCATTCCTGTCATTGATGGATTATTGGATGAATTGCATGGATCAATTTACTTCGCCATGTTAGATCTTCATTCAGGATATCACCAAATCAGAATGAAGACTCAAGACATTTTGAAAACATCATTTAGAACTCATGAGGGTCACTATGAGGTTTTGGTCATGCCTTTTGGCCTTACCAATGCACCTTCAACATTTCAAGGTTTGATGAATTCCATTTTCAAACCCTTCCATAGAAAATTTATGTTAGTATTTTTTGATGATATACTAATCTACAGCAAGTCTTGGAAGGATCATGTTGAACACTTTGACATATGCTACAACTATTGGAGGAGAAACAATTATATGCAAAAAGATCCAAATGTTTCTTTGGAGTACAAGAGGTGGAATATCTGGGTCATATTGTATCTCATGAAGGAGTTAAGGTAGACCCTAGCAAAATTAAAGCCATTAAGGAATGGGAAATACCCACATTAAAATTAAAGCCATTAAGGAATGGGAAATCCCCACATTCATAAAGCATTTGTGAGGATTTCTTGGGTTGATAGGTTATTATCGCAAGTTTGTTAAGAATTATGGGAAAATAGCAACAACTCTAACAACATTGTTGAAGAAAGATGCATTTTCATGGACTCTAGAAGCAACAAAGGCCTTCGAATATCTTAAAGAGGCAATGTGCCAAGCATCGGTCTTAGCTACACCGACTTCACAAAAACCTTTATTGTGGAATGTGATGCTTCCGAAATGAATTTGTGTTGTTAATGCAAGATGAAAGACCCATTACTTTCGAAAAGTCGTCCAATCAAGGGAAAGTATTTACACAAAGCTATTTATGAGAAGGAAATGTTGGCAATACTACATGCACTTAAGAAATGGCGATCCTACCTAATGGGAAGACACTTCATGGTAAAAACAGATCATGATAGACTTAAATACTTTTTAGAACAAAGATTATCCTCTGAAGAACAACAAAAATGGGTCACAAATGTTGGGTTATGACTTTGAAATCATGTACAAAAAAGGGAAGCAAAATGTTGTGGTAGATGCACTCTCAAGAAAGGATGAGGATGTGGAAGCATTGTTGTGTGCCATTTCTATTATCCAACTAGATTGGATAAACAAAGCAAGGAAGGAATGGAAGAATGACGAAGAAGTGTGGGAACTTATTCAAAATTTACAACAATGTTCCAATACATCTGATACATTTAGCTGGAAAAATGATTCGTTATGGTACAAAGATAGCTTATACCTTTGTAAGAATTCCCAACTCAAACAAAAGATTCTTCTAGAATTGCACGCTTCTCCCTTAGGAGCTCACTTAGGATTTTTAAAAACTTACCACAGGGTTAAGAAGGAATTTTTTTGGGATGGCCTTAAATCGGATATTCAAAATTTTGTGGTAGAGTATTTGGTATGCCAACCAAATAAAGCTGAAACAATTAAGACACCACGTCTATTACAACCTTTATCCATTCCAAGCCAACATTGGGAGGAGGTTTCAATGGATTTTATCACAGGTTTACCCAAGTCTGAAGGAAAGAGTGTCATCATGGTGGTAGTTGACAGACTTACCAAGTATGCACACTTTTGTGCATTATCCCATCCATTTAAAGCCAGTACATTTTCTATAGCATTTATAGAAACAATTCGAAAGCTACATGGAAACCCAAAGATTATTGTAAGTGATAAAGATCCAATTCTTACAAAAAAAATTTGGACAAAATTATTTTCTTGTCTTGGTACTCAGTTAGCTCATAGCTCATCTTATCATCCACAATCTTATGGGCAAATGGAGATAGTAAACAAATGTTTGGAAGGATATCTTCATTGCTTTGTATCTAATAAACAGACACAATGGGTCAAACGGTTGCCTCTGGCTGAATGGTGGTATAACACTTCCTTGCATACTGCAGCAAAAATGACCCCATTTATGGCAGTTTATGGATATCAGCCACCATCCATCACATCATATTGAAGAGAAAATTCTAAGGTTCAAGCAGTGGAACATCACATTGAGCATCAACAACAAGTTCTCCAACTCTTAAAGGATAACCTCCTGTTGGAGCAAAATAGAATGAAACAACAGATAGATCAACATCGCAGTGAAAGAAGTTTTGATGTAGGTGATTGGGTATTCCTACGATTACAACCATATAAACAAATGTCCCTCAAGCAAGATAAGGAGGATAATAAATTGTCACCAAAGTATTATGGTTTGTACAAGGTGTTGCAAAAGATTGGTACTATGGGATACAAATTGGAGCTTCATGCAGCTTCTCAAGTACAACCATTTTTCCATGTGTCATGTTTAAAGAAGGTTATAAGTGACAATATCCGAGTTCAAACAATATTTCTAGAACTTGATTAGGAAGGAAAAATTATATTCAAACCGGAAGCAATCATAGAAAAAAGAACTCGTCAACTACGAAATCAATCCATTTCAGAGTATCTCATCAAGTGGAAGAACTTATCCACTGAAGATTCCACATGGGAGGATGAGAATTTTATACAGAAGCATCTAGAACTACTCAAGCGTTGAGGACAACACTTTTTTGAAGGAGAGGGGTATATTAGGTCCCTATAATACTAGTGATGCCCCCATTAATATTGTAATTGTATCCCTTATTAATATTGTTGTGCCCCTATTGTTCCCATATCGTTATTATTGTGCCCCATCGAATCTCTCTATTGTTATTTTTGTGCCTTTATATTATTATTCTTAGGTCGGCTTGGTTATATTGTGATCCCTTAGACTCCTCTATATAGAAACAAGGTTTTGTCATTTGAACCATCCAAGAATTATTCATTTGTGTAATGTAAAGGAGTTTGCCTCCTCGAAGAGGCTGAATTCTAAGGCGTTCAACTATCTTTTCTATCTTTTTGTGAGCTAGTTTCATAACACGAAACATGTGAAGCAACAATGACGAAGGAAGAAATAGATATCAGTCTAGCAAAGGAGAATGAATAAATCTTCAAGATGAAATTAGATATCATATCCCTTAAAGTAGAAGCTAATGAACCAACATGAGTAAAGGAAGAAATTGAGAAACAACTACTTAGGAAAAATGATGATTGTGGAAAAATGGAAGAAGAGATTGTTTCACTAAGGAACGAAGTTGAATTTCTGAAAACAATCTTGAAAATTTCTCAAGCCTTGGATGACATGCTCAGCCGTTAGAGATATTAATTTGATAAAATAGGCCTCGATTATACAGGTGAATACTCAAACAAAATTTAAGCAACTCTTATTGCTTGAAACAACAGAGTTGTGGAGAAACTTGGAAAAAATATTGTTGTCCTTAGTTCTAGCAAAGGAAAAGAAACACATCAAGATGACATTGGAAAAATCCCTACTCCAAGAAGACGTGAAGATAGTGTCAAGACTACAAGAGGTAGTAAATATGATCAAAGGCTTCCAAGACAAAATAACTTTAGATAGTGTCAAGTATGGAAGACAAAATGGATATCATCAAAGAATTATAAGGAAGAATGATTTTAGAAGTGCATCAAGGCAATCATCATTTCCTAGGTACCAAAATTTATTTCATGGTTATTTCTATTCTTGTTAAAATTTTGGGCACATGGAAAAGGATTGTAGGGCATACCACAAGCGAAAATATAATCATCCTTGTCAATGTCTTGGAAGTAATTTTGTAGGAGGAAATTATTCTTCCTCATTTATGTACAAAACTCAATGCTACAAATGTCATATTATTGGTCATATGGCTCATATTGTAATTTGAATTGGGTCCCTAACCAAGCTCAAAGAATAACTACCAAGTGAGAAAATAAAGTCAAACAAGTCTAGAGAAAGAAGAATATTGGATGAGAAATCCTCTTGAACACTCAAGCCAACAACACATGTTTTAGATATGATCAATATATCTTTGTTGGATTTTGATGATGAGATTCTGCCAAGAAGAGACCATTCATACTATTAGGGAGAGCTTGTGTTGTTATTGCAAAATATATCTGTGAAGAGTCTTATGAGACAATTGATGAGTCCCATATGGACAATCATGCTATGAGGGATATCTCCCAAAAGTAAATCCATCAAATAAAATCATCCATTGATTGAAGATATCTTCCACTTGCAGAAATCTTTCTTTTCTGAAGAAAACAAAAGAGCTAGAGGAGTTTATGTAGGCAGGGGGAGTTGATTTATAATATACAATTAAATTGTAGACAGTCACTAACATTGGAAAATTACGAGCTATTAAGATCAGACTGATAGCAAAAGGTAGTAAATTCTTGATAAAAACAGAAAAATGAATTTGATCTCAAAATATTCTGAACAGAGCTGAAAATGGAATTTATGGAAGCAGACAATAGTTGAATCATAAGGATATGAAAATGGCTACAATTTATTTGAACAATTATTTGAGTCTTTGCAAAGAATAATATACAACAAAATATTATAATACTTAACGGATGGAGTAAAACAAATGCAGATCAATATAGCACCATTGCAGTACTATAGAACAGAATGATAGAAGTGACAATGTAGCACGATGATGATTCAAAAGGTAGAACAAGTTTGGGGGGTTGTACAAGAAACTGTCTAAGCAACAGTGGAAGAAGCAACATGATAAGAAAGAACAACAGGTTAAGGGAACACAAATATTGTTGAGATTTCCCTCAAATAGATAGTAAAATTCATTAATAAATTGTTGAGCTCTGCATTTTCCGTTGATTCTAAAGGGGGAGAGAATACAGAAAGGAGAGGATTCAGAAAACAGAGTATATTTCCATCAATGGAAAAGGGGGATATTGTTAGGGTATCAATGTTGTCATTGATTGCCATATGGATTGAATATAGCATAAGAGGTATATATATATAATATATATATATATATATATAGATAGACAGAATCCAAAGAAGTGTTGGACCCAAGAGAACTTCCAAGGAGTAAGACAAGCACTACCAAAGACAAGAGTGAGAAGTAGTTCAAAGAAAAGCCATTAGAAGCCAATAGGAGTAGTACGAAAGAGAAGAGTGAAAAAGTAGTTCAAAGAGAAAGCCATCAGGGAGACAAAGGAAAGACATCGGAAGTCAAGAGCAAGAGCCAAGACAAGCCAAGGAGGAGCAGATCTAAGAGAAGACCGCATACGCCCAAGAGAAAGAGCCAAAAGGAAAAAAGCAGTGTTATTCGAGTAATAGACATTGGAATACTTAATAATTCATTATTATAATATATCACAACACAAATAATAAAACTGTTATGAAACCAGCTCACAAAAAGATAGAAAAGATAGATCAACACCTTAGAAATAATCCTCTTCGAGGGGGCAACCTCCTTTACATTACACAAATGAACAATTCTTAGATGATACAAATGACAAGTCCTCCTTTTTATATATAGGAGTCTAAGGGGTCATAATATAATTGGCGCTGACATAACAATAGTAATGTAAGGGCACAATAATAACAATAGTGGGTTTCTATGGGGTACAATAATAACAATATTGGGATTACATGGGCACACCAATATAACAAGGGGGTTGTACTAATAACAATAAGGGGTTACACTAGTAGTATAGGGATCTAACATGCCCCTCTCCTTCAAAAAGTGTTGTCCTCAACGCTTGAGTAGTTCTTGATGCTTCTGTGTAAAATTCTTGTCCTCCCATGTGGAATATTCAGTGGGTAAGTTCTTCCACTTGATGAGATACTCTGAAATTGATCGATTTCGTAGTTGTCGAGTTCTTGTTTTTGTGACTGTTGCAGGTTCCAATATGATTTTTCCTTCCTCGTCAAGTTTTGGTAATGTTGTTTGAACTGGGATCTTCTGCAACTTTTTAATGAGTGGCCACACTTCTTCGTCCTTCTTCCATTCATCTATTGCTTCATTTATCCAATCTGGTTGGATAATAGAAATAGCACAAAACAATTCTTCTACACCCTCATCCTTGAGAGTGCATCTGCAACAACATTTTTCTTCCCCTTTTTGTAGATGATTTCGAAGTCATAACCCAACATATTTGTGACCCATTTTTTTTGTTCTTCTGAAGATAATATTTGTTCTAGAAAGTATTTTAGACTATCATGATCCATTTTTACCTTGAAGTGTCTTCTCATTAGGTAAGGTCGCCATTTCTTAACTGCATGTAGTATTTCCAACATTTCATTCTCATAAATATCTTGCTTTAGATGTAGATGTAAAAATACCCAATCACCTACATCAAAACTTCTTTCGCTACACTGTTGATCTGCCTGTTGTTTCATTCGATTCTACACCAAAGTGACATTATCCTTTAAAATTTGGAGAAATTGTTGTTGATGCTTGATGTGATCTTTCAATGCATGAATCTTTTTCTTCTTGATATGTCCTTATATCTTAAGAGTTTGAGGAGTGGTAATTTCTTCCAATGCATTACAATATATGGTCATATTCATTTCTTGATGCTTGATGTGATCTTTCACTTCTTGAACATTTTTGTTCTTGATATGTCCTTCTATCTTGATAGTTTGAGGAGTGGTAATTCCGGTCAACGCATTACAAGATATGTTCGAATTCATTTCTTCTTTCTTGATGTGGTATTTCACTTCTTGAACCTTTTTCTTCTTGATATGTCCTTCTATCTTAAAATAATGAGGAGTAGTAATTCTTTCCAATGCATTATAAGACATGGTCGGATTCATTTCTTCTTTCTTTGGAGTTTGTTCCTAGTGTACATACTCTTCTTTTGATGTTTCCTAATCCTTTTCTTCCTCCTCTCCACAATCAATGTAAAATAATTTCTTCTCAGCACACTTATGATCTTTAATGTATTTGTTATCACAATTGTAACAAAGCCCTTTTTCTCTTTGTTCTTCCAATTTTTGTGGTGTAATCCTTGTAGGTTGTGGAAGGCTAGGAGAAACAACAATTCCATCTTTATAGTTGTGAGGGGTAGAATTCCTTGTTGCCATAGTTTTTCTTTCCACTTTGTAACAAAGCCCTTTTGCTCTTTTTTCTTCAAATTG
Source organism: Pinus taeda (assembly GCA_000404065.3). Taxonomy (NCBI): domain Eukaryota; kingdom Viridiplantae; phylum Streptophyta; class Pinopsida; order Pinales; family Pinaceae; genus Pinus; species Pinus taeda. The sequence continues at coordinate 21,780 of APFE030803785.1, forward strand.
TTGTGGTGTTGCTCTAGAGAAGGTGTTGCTCTTTGTATCCTCATAATGTTATATCATTTCCTTTGTGAAAATTGACCACATAATAAGTTGTTTACGAGAACAAAGCCCTTTATACCATAAAATTGACCCAGTTCTAAATATGAAGATGCAATACATACCTTTTGTAATAGTGGTACACAATGTAGATCAAAATATTGCTCGATTTGTAGTATCCAATTTACCGAATCCTTGCCATCAAACTTCCTCATATTGTCTTTTCTTGATTTTAGGCCCTTGATCTTGAAACTACTGTAACTCTGTAGTTTCATATCTCCAAGTTCTGAACTTTCTTCTTGCGATATCTCTCTGCGTTCTCTTTTTAATGATGTAAGTCTGATCAAGATTTGATTATCCAAGAAAGAGTTATGCCAAATCTCCCACGGTGACCTAATTATAGATTAGTTCAGTAGAAAAAACTTGTATGACATGCCACGTCTCATTATTTTGACCTTAGTACATGAAACTGATATATAGAAAACTATAAGAAGTCCTCTTTCTACAGCTTCTTACGAAAATTCAATTTGATGCTAAGAGATAAAGTTATGATGATTTTCCCAAGGTGACCTGTTTGGAATGTAATTCGAGAGTCTGCAAAATAGCTAACTTCCTTAGATCATATCTCTGAAAATATAGCGAGAAAATATTTGAAATTCAGACCCACGGTTCAATGGGATTTCATCTCAAATGGGTTTTTTTTCACTTCTGAAACGTTGCAGAAACAAAGGTATAGCAAAAATTCTACGATGATCTATTTGGAGCAGCGAAACCCTAGAACCCAAAGCTCTGATACCAAATGTTATGAAACCAGCTCACAAAAAGATAGAAAAGACAGATCAACACCTTAGAAATAAGCCTCTTTGAGGGGGAAACCTCCTTTACATTACAAAAATGAACAATTCTTAGATGATACAAATGACAAGACCTCCTTTCTATATATAGGAGCCTAAGGGGTCATAATATGATTAGAGTTGACATAACAATAATAATTTAAGGGCACAATAATAACAATAGTGGGCTTCTATGGGGCACAATAATAACAATATGGAGATTACATGGCCACAACAACATAATAAGGGGGTTGTACTAACAACAATAAGGGGTTACACTAGTAGTATAGGGACCTAACAAAAACTAAAACAGAGAAACATCTTATCAACATTTTTTTTATTATGTCACTACTCAAAACTCTGATCCCCGATCTTTGATAAGGCCCAAGATACCATCTTTGATCTCTAATCTCCAACTCTGATCTCTGATCTCTGATATACAATATGGGCCTTCAGTCTTTGATGTGCGATATGGACCTTCGATGACATATGGACCTCTGATCTCCGATATGTGATATGGAGCTCTAATCTCCAACACGATATGGCACCTCCGATAAGACCCTCCAATTATTGATTTTCCATATGGTTGTGGACCTGATTAGCTTTATCATAATGTATCTAATATAATATCGTGTCTGCCTCGCTGAAATATTTCTATATCACAAGTCTTAGAGGCCATGTCTTGTTAAATCTTTCGATACAAACCTCCAATATCCATGTGGTGTCGATGTATGAGAGCAAAGTGATGACATGGCATGTGGGACCTCCTGACATCCTTTATAATACGGTTTCACATTATTCACTTGATTAAAATCTATGGCCCCTCCTATCTTTCTATCATAACATGGTTTCCATAACAATGAAACTAGGTTATATTTGGTTGATTATTAACAAAGATCCCTTTCGACGATTATTTAATATATTTTCAATGTGCCACCTGATGCAGGAGCATCGGAACAGGCCAGCAATGTGGGAAATTGCCCACATGTTGTGGTCTGACAGGGTGAAATTTATTTCTGTGTGTTAATGTCCAGTTACTAAAGAGTTCGATTTCTTAAATAATTAGTTATTACTGTGTGTAATCTTCTGTTAGCTCAGAGCGTCGAAAACTTGTAAATGTCAATCCCCGGAATCGCGGCATGCCACGGGCAGCTGGACAACAATCCGTTGCAGAACTGACAGTCCAGGTGTTGGTTCAGGCGTTCTCATCTGGAAGTATACGCAACGTGGGAATGAAAATAGCGTTTATTGTGGAGAATCCGAAGAACCTTCTGAAATACTACCTATTCCAATGCTAGACCAGCCATGCTGGCGACTTCGTGGTCCGCATTCTTCTCATTTTGTTAAGTAGTTACTCATTTCATTAAGGGGATCCAAATAAGGATGCTGGCTCTCGTTTTTAGTAGGGTAGTATTAGAGCGTTCAACGCTCATAAAATCGTATTGATATACTATTATGTAAATGTATGTAAACAGGGAAAAAGAGAATAGGCTCAGAGGTCGGTATTGTGATTTGTTTTATGATTGGATACGAATGTCTTTATATGCCTGAAGCTGTGTGTTAAACCAACGTTTTTCTGTTAGTTATTCTTTTATTTAGATTTCATGTTACGGGCCTGCGTTTTCAAATGTTAATGGAATGACCAGTGCTGTGTAAATAAGCTGAGTCTATGATGTTTCTCATTCACTGCGATTTGATTTAAAACAAAACTATTATGCACAGATAGGTGTAGCGGCCATTACATTGAGTCTCTCGAAGACTTCATACGCACAGGAATTATGGGTTGAGTCTAATGTGGGTCGGTTTATGTATGGCTCACTTGAAGGCTAAAAAACGTGTTCGAAGGCATTGTGCGGTCGCCTCGTGCAGTATACACATTCGCTGTAAATAGCCTTGACTACAAGTATCCTTGCGAGGCATGACTACGAGTCAGAGGAGTATTTCAAAGTTCGCTCCGAGGGTTAGCTTCGATGTGCTGGATATAGAGCACGTTGTATCGGTGGATGCAATAAATAAATGAATCTGGAGTCTTTGGGTATGGTAGTAATGTTGCGTAGGCAGAGATTCACGTCCTCTGTTTTTGTTTAACATGTGTTACATTTTTTTTTGATTGCACTGGAATAAAAATTAATGTTTGTAAATTGCCACAAGTGCAACCCAGACATGGAAAAATAAATTCCTGTTGGTATCAAACATAAATGTTGTGATTGTTGTGCGTTAAATAAAAGAACCAGATGGGCTGCGCACTGTATAATGAATGAACACATTCAGTTCTCCATTTTAAGGAAAACAGAGTTTTTCTAATTGAGTCGATTGTAGTTTGAAGCAGATTTGCCACAGGTGTTTCGGTGCATCCGGTTTTGGTGTTTTGGTGCATCATTTTTGGTATCAGAGCCAAAAGATCCAGGAGGTTGCAGCTAAGATGCCGCCAAGGCGAGGAATTGGTCGAGGAAGACCAGAACCAAATGCAGTCCTGATAGACGAAGTGTGAAGACTACGTGAACGAATGGAGACAATGGAAATAGCCCAGAGAAGAGCACCAGATGTGAAAACTGAGAGTTCTTCAGAAGATTCTGATGAAGAGGACGGAGCAGGAGAAGAAAATGAAACTGCCAAAGTCCTCAAGATGCTGGCAAAAGTTGGAAGCAAGCCCAAGATAGAAATTCCTATGTATGATGGGAGTTTAAATGCCGAGGAGCTCATGGATTGGATCAGATCCATAGATCAGTATTTCGATTATGAAGAGGTTGAGGAGAATAAGAGGGTGAAGTTTGCAGTCGCCAGACTGAAGGGCCATGCAGCGATCTGGTGGGACGAGTTACAGACATCAAGAACGCAAAAGGGGAAGTCTAAGATCAAGCAGTGGGATAAAATGGTAAGCAACCTCAAAGCCAAGTTTTTGACTAAAGACTATCATTTGAATCTTTTTAAGCAAATGCAAAATTTGAAGCAGAAGGGAATGTCTGTTAAGGAATATATTGAAGAATTTTACAGGTTAAATATCAGAACAGGGCATGTAGAAGATGATTTGGAGAAAGTAGCCAGGTATATTAATGGGCTAAGGTATGAGATCCAAGATGAGATTAGCCTGTTAAGTTTGAACACTATTGAGGATGCCTATCAAGCAGCCTTGAAGGCAGAGGAAAAACTCTTGCGCAAACAAAATCAGAGGAACAGAGGTAAGAATCCAGCAAACAAAGGAAGGATACTTGAATCCAAAGTTCAACACTCTCAGAATGAGGCAGGGAGTGCGAGCAATAGAGCACCACAAAGAGGAGATTTTGGCCGTGGAAGGTTTGTGCCCAGAGGCAGAGGCCGAGGAAGAGATGTTCGGTGCTTTGCATGTGGTGAATGGGGACATGTACAATGGGATTGTCCTCATCAGAGATCAACAAACCAGTGCAACGTGAATGTTGCAGAAGCCAAGGAAGAGATTCCTCAACCTGAAGCTAAAGAGGAACCACCAGAAGACGGAGAGTCCCTATTAATGAAGCGGGTATTACTGGAAGGAGCTAAGGAAGCCAAAGAACCAGTTCAAAGAAGGACTTTATTCAGAACTGTATGTAAGTCCAAGGGTAAGTGTTGCAAGTTGATAATTGATAGCGGTAGTACTGACAACCTTGTTTCTACAGAGATGGTGGATAAGCTGAAGTTGGAAAGGACAGTACACCCCACTCCTTATAAAGTATCGTGGCTCCAGAAAGGCCATCAAATTTTTGTGACTGAACAATGTAAAGTTGACTTTCAGATTGGCACTTATCAGGATGTTATTTTATGTGATATAATGTCGATGGATGTCTGCCACGTATTGCTAGGGAGGCCCTGGCAGTTTGACCGAAATGCCATTCATGATGGCAGAAGAAATACTTATACTTTGGAGAAAGATGGGAACAAGCATACATTACTGCCGTTGAAAACTGAAGATAATAAAGAAGCACTTGGAAACAGCGTTACGTTGATGAATGAGAAGACCCTGTTGCAGGAAGATGAAAAGGGTAAGGAGATGCATTTTGCTGGTATTGGCAAACCCAAGGTAATTTTAACTTCTACAAATTTAGAAGATTTACCTGAAGAAATTCAAAATTTCTTGAATGAGTATGCTGATATTGTTGTGGATGAGTTGTTAGCCATCAGGAGTATTAGCAACCATAATAATCTAATGCCTGGAGTCAGTTTGCCAAATAAAGTAGCCTACAAGGTAATGCAGGAAAATGTTGAAGCTGGAACACAAGTGGAAGAGTCAATGGATAAATGGCTAATCAGTGAAAGCCTTAATCCATGTGCTGTGCCAATAGCACTCAGTCCAAAGAATGAAGATTTGAAGGAATATGCAGTCTCTAAAGAAGAGCCGAAATTGGATCCGAAGAAAATCCAAGCAGATGAGAATTGGCTAACTCCTAGAAGCATATTTGAGGGAGATGTCAAAAGCAGATGGCAGGAATGCAGTAGCAAAGACAAGCAGCGGGCAGATATGAGGAGACGGAAAAAGAAAGCGCTAAAGCGAACCAGGACTCAGGCTCATTATCAATATTTGACCAAGTGGAAAGAAAAACTAGTAGAGGACGTCAGCGAAGCTACAGAGAATAGGGATCAACTCCAAACAACTACAAGATCAGTTTTCTTCTCCGGGAGTCTGATGCAGGAGCATCGGAACGGGCCAGCAATGTGGGAAATTGCCCACATGTTGTGGTCTGACAGGGTGAAATTTATTTGTGTGTGTTAATGTCCAGTTACTAAAGAGTTCGATTTCTTAAATAATTAGTTATTACTGTGTGTAATCTTATGTTAGCTCAGAGCGCCGAAAACTTGTAAATGTCAATCCCCGGAATCGCGGCATGCCACGGGCAGCTGGACGGCAATCCGTTGCAGAACTGACAGTCCAGGTGTTGGTCCAGGTGTTGGTTCAGGCGTTCTCATCTGGAAGTATACGCAACGTGGGAATGAAAATAGCGTTTATTGTGGAGAATCCAAAGAACCTTCTGAAATACTACCTATTCCAATGCTAGACTAGCCATGCTGGCGACTTCGTGGTCCGCATTCTTCTCATTTTGTTAAGTAGTTACTCATTTCATTAAGGGGATCCAAATAAGGATTCTCGCTCTCGTTTTTAGTAGGGTAGTATTAGAGCGTTCAACGCTCATAAAATCGTATTGATATACTATTATGTAATTGTATGTAAACAGGGAAAAAGAGAATAGGCTCAGAGGTCGGTACTGTGATTTGTTTTATGATTGGATACGAATGTCTTTATATGCCTGAAGCTGTGTGTTAAACCAGCGTTTTTCTGTTAGTTATTCTTTTATTTAGATTTCATGTTACGGGCCTGCGTTTTCAAATGTTAATGGAATGACCAGTGCTGTGTAAATAAGCTGAGTCTATGATGTTTCTCATTCACTGCGATTTGATTTAAAACAAAACTATTATGCCCAGATAGGTGTAGCGGCCGTTACATTGAGTCTCTCGAAGACTTCATACGCACAGGAATTATGGGTTGAGTCTAATGTGGGTCGGTTTATGTATGGCTCACTTGAAGGCTAAAAAATGGTTCGAAGGCATTGTGCGGTCACCTCGTGCAGTATATACATTCGCTGTAAATAGCCTTGACTACAAGTATCCTTGCGAGGCATGACTATGAGTCAGAGGAGTATTTCAAAGTTCGCTCCGAGGGTTAGCTTCGATGTGCTGGATATAGAGTTGGTGGATGCAATAAATAAATGAATCTGGAGTCTTTGGGTATGGTAGTAATGTTGCGTAGGCAGAGATTCACGTCCTCTGTTTTTGTTTAACAGGTGTTACATTTTTTTTTTATTGCGCTGGAATAAAAATTAATGTTTGTAAATTGCCACAAGTGCAACCCAGATATGGAAAAATAAATGCCTGTTGGTATCAAACATAAATGTTGTGATTGTTGTGCGTTAAATAAAAGAAACAGATGGGATGCGCACTGTATAATGAATGAACACATTCAGTTCTCCATTTTAAGGAAAACAGAGTTTTTCTAATTGAGTCAATTGAAATTTGAAGCAGATTTGCCACAGGTGTTTCGGTGCATCTGGTTTTGGTGTTTTGGTGCATCAAGGGGCATTCAGTGGCATATCACAATTAGACACTTTCAAACACAATCTGAAATTATCCTACTTATGACAAAGCGATGTATTCCATTTAGAAGGCTTGTCGATAATAGAAGCATTACATTCTAGGGAAGTAAATGATCATCCACATAGACCACTAACCGCTGTAGTTCATTCAAACACAAGGAAAGTTACAAAATGATCACCATCAGAAATGGTCCACATATATGCAACAATTCCATTTGAATATTAAGTATAAGAAGGTAAGCACCAATAATTTTGTTGACTACCTCCACCGACTATCGGTTATGGCACTGACCACTGGTCTCAACTCTTATGGAAAGGAAACTTCAGGATGGCCGCATCTTTACAAGAGTGATCCAAAATTCGGCACCACATACCAGATGCTCCTTGGAAAGCAAATTTCCACCTCTTGGACACACTATTATGCCACTTGGGATACCTCTATGTTCCTTAAGCGAGTGTGCCAAGATGATTCAGGAGGCACACTACAGTTGGGTCGCTGAAAATTTTGGGGTAGAAAAAAAGTTGCAGTGTTGCAAAATTATTTTTATTGGTCAAACCCTCAACAGGATGTTGGAAGTAAATCAGATCCTACACTTCCTACATCATTTCTAAATCTACAATCAAGAAGGAGAGCATGTATACTCCTCTTCCTACTCCTAGCCAGCCTTGGAAATCCATCTCCATGGATTACATATAAAACCTTCCTTCTACCAAGCATGGAAATGACGATGTTTTTATGGTCGTTGATAGATTCTCTAAGATGGCCATTCTAGTGACCTACAAGAAAAATATCACATTAGAATCGACTGCCAAACTCTTCTTTGAATGAGTATGGGTACACTTTAGGATCCCATAGTCCATTATCTCAAATCAGGATAGCAGGTTCCTAAGTTCATTATGGTCAAGCCTCTCGTCGTTGTTGGATACCAAACTCACTAAGTCCACGGCCTTCCACCCCCAAATTGATGGTTAAACAAAGGTCATCAACATGATTATCGTGCACATCTTGCACATGTACAACTCAAAGAATCCACACACATGGGATGAAATCCTCCCCTATGACTAGCACAACTACAACAAAGCTCTCCACAACTCAACTGGCCACAACCCCTTTTAGGTGGAGTTAGGATTCTAGCCACTATGTCCCATTAATGTTTCCATACCACTTGCAGCTACTAAGGAAAATTTGTCTCATGCCCAATCTGAAGTTGATAGACCTACCAACTAATGCATTCAACACATCTTCCATTAGGTTCATGACATATTTGACAGAGAAAATTCTAAGTACAAACAGCATCATGATCAGCATTAGGTTCCACACAAGTTTCGGGTGGGTGAAAAAGTTTGGCTACATTTGCAGAATGAGTGCCTCATTGGGGCCCACCGAAAGCTTTCCCCACTCCAATATGGGCCTTACACCATCACTAATATAGGAGATAATTCTTTCGAGCTCAAAATTCCAATGTTCCTTGGCTTGCACCCAGTATTCAATGTGGACCTGTTGCAACCATATTTCCCCCCATTGTTGGACACATCAGACATTGTTGAGCGGCTGACACCAACAGAGCTCAACCCAAGTTGCATCAAACATGCCACAAATAATAGGAGTATGGAAACACAAATCAAGAACACTTGCCAGCAGAGGATTCAACTTTATTGAGTTGTCAAAGAGAGCCAACTCCTTCACCAAGGCAAGTGGCTCACTAGGGACTAGGTTCAACAGTAATTTCCTCACCTCATGGAGGCTCTGCACACAATGGGGATAGTTTCTTCCTGGGGGGAGGACTGATCCAAGTAGATATTGATGGCCACCCACTTATTCCACCTAGACCCCTAGCTAGTTTCATCAATTTCCTTTATTATAACACAATTTACTATTTTTAGCAATTTTTCGGATCCTAAACTTTTGGAGTTGTCTTTGTTGGGTGTGTTATAATAGTTGGGAAGACCTAAGGATGGGGGAGATCCACGAGTGGTGGGCGGACTTACCAATATTTTTGTGTATGGATTTCGCACATGGTTTTGAGCATGATGGTTTTCTACCCATGGTATTTTGTAGATCTAACGAAGGGAACTATAGTTATGTTCTAATTCAGGGTTGTGTATTCGGGTTTATGAATTCTTCAACGTGTATATATATGTATTGTAACATTGAAAGGAATATAATGAAAAATCAATTTGGTAGTCTTAATTTTGACATCCATAGGAAAATCTTTGTGTATATTTGTTTTATGTTCTTTCCATTGTTTATTTTTTGTTTGAAGAATTCATTTGCAGGTAATTGTTGTATAGGGTTAAAACCTACAGTTTTGAACCCCTAAATAGCATTTTTTAGGTCTATAGTAGGCCCATATCCATAGGCATGGGTTTTTTGCAAATATTGTAGTACTTGGAGAGATATTTCTAATGAGGTATCGTACGTGAAAAACGAAGATCATATGACCAAGTTACGATCCCCGAGAAGTTGATTGTCCAACTAACCCCAATGGGGCCCACAAACTCTTGTCGTTTCATCTCTTAGGTTAGGGTTTTGGTTATTTAGGTTTTCCCTTTGTTGTCAATAATAAAAAGGCCCTTGAGCCTCATTGTAACACAATTCATAGGAATGTAGCTGCCACATCTCTTCTCAAAGATAAGCTATCATCACCTGAGCTCGTCTATTTCCATTCTGCATGTAACAATTTTTTAGTACTTTGGTTTTTTTTTAAATAAAATAGGTAGCTTTTTTCAATAGAAAAAATGGAAACGGGTCAGGTCCCATACATTCATGGAGAGCAAGATCTCAATATTATTCAGCATTTTAACTAGAATAAGGACCCTATTGCTACTTGTGTTATTTACTTATGAACTTTTTACATAGTTTATACTATAGGCCTTCCAAAAGACTCCACCAAACTCTATTGTTTGACAAAACATATATGTAAACTAGAAAAACATAGATGGTACTCGTTGCTTCCAAGGTCGACTTCTCCTAGAGCCTCAACAGAAGGCATGACCAGTTCTTCAACTCCGCTAGCTCCAGGGTCCAAGTCGTGAATTGCAATGCCTGTGACACCTTCAAAAAGAGGAACAGAGCCATCACCAAATCCAAACACTTATTCCAACACACCCATAATGGATGTCTCGACTTTAATTTCAATGTTTTCAACCTTATGGCCCATGTTCAAGACATTTGTGTTCAAACTTTCCTTGGTTTTCTGAATCAGTTCCATGTCCTTACCAAGTCCCAACAGTTGGGCATACAATACTGCCACATTTTCATTGATTTCTTTCACTATTTCCTTAATTACTTGCTTGTAGGAGCTATCAACAATGTCCTGAATGTTTCTACTCTGCCCAGACTCTGTCATCTCACCACTTCCATTTCTTGTTGAGGCCATTTTTTTTGGAAATTCTCCCTTGTACCGACAATATTCTATGGTTTATCTGCTACAACCAACTTCTATAAATAATAGCCTGATTCATCCTGACATTTCTTCCTATATTTTCCTCCATAAATGAGCATCAACTTTGCATCATGGTGAAACAACTACCATCCATCTCCACCACCGCTAAACCAGCTTGAAGTGAATTGTGATGGTACCTACCCAACCCTCGATTGGAACTATAATAAATAACTAGGAAAATGACAAGGGGTTGAAAGCCCACCTGTCGCAAGAAATGGCCTCTAAAATCCCATGATTGCACATGTGCAATAACTTCCTACCAACCTCCCTTCTTCCAATGCACTGAAAAAACCATCAAAATGTTCTCCTTAGTAACTGCTTGATTATGGTTTTGCATACCCATACTCCAATTGTACTACACCAATCTTATATTTTTATACGGTATTATGGGATATGGCATATTTCAACTATGTTGTTGATACATAAAGAGCCTTGCTCTAATGTAGCCCCAATGTTGGCATGCATGTCCATCACTTGCTTATTGGCACGCTTTACGTCGAACATTTTAAATTTTCAATCTTCTTTAAGATATACATTATCCTTATAATGATTGGGGAGGGTTATGTTTCTATGAGGTTCTCGTGCTTTGCGAGACTCAAACATTTTTGGATTATCACCATAAAATCACCAACAATTATCAAGTTCTTGATACCCTTAGAGACATTGATTTTCAATCCTTTCCAAAGAGAGAGAGCTTCTGCTTGATTGTTTGTGGCATTATCGAGTCCCCATGCGAACTTTAATTCAGCTTTTTCTTTGAGGTTTACTATCACCCCTCTCGCTTCAGCCTCCCTGAGTTTTTTAGTACTTTGTCATTAATGAATTGAAGTTATGCTTTTGTTGTATCTTCGTGTTTTTATTCATATCTATATTTCATTTTGTTCCTTTACAAATACAGATCACTCCTTCACATTTAGTTGAAGACATTAAAGAGTGCTAATATCATCTTTCTTTTCCTCAAACAAGCATCAATATATATGAGGTAACCTTCAAAATTCTAACTAAAGAAAGGGAAGTTTTCAAAAAGTGCCAACAGATATTAGAATATGACTTGAATAGTTGTTGAATTTTGGGAGTCTTTGACCAAAGGATGGAGATAAAAATACCATTTTTTTCCATGAGTGGGATAGATAAATACTATGGAGAAATGATATCAAAAAAATCCTGAATGCAAATGGAGAATCCTAGATGAAAACTTGAATATATCAAAGAGGCTACCCATGAACACTTAAGGAAATGTACATAAATAAAGATGGAGTTGGTCCCCTAGACAAGGTTGAAATGCTTGAAAATAAAGCTCTGCTCATTCCCCCATAAGCAAATAATTTTCTTACGTAGGTAATGATTAAAAAATATATCCAATTATAATTGAATCAATCATCAAACCAATTGACCTTAAAAATGCAAAATAATCCATAACCAAAAAAAATCAAAATAAAATAAAATAAAAATCAAACCAAAAACTTGTATACCACAAAATACATAAATATTCAATTTTTGAAAACAAGCACATACACAAACATATAGTCATGTTCATACAAATGAATATAAACAATTATACATAGATGTGCAAAGCTTATCATATATTGAGTAAGTGTGCATATAACGAAAATGGCACCAAGTGCAATCCATCTCTAAAACAAAAATAAATCAACAAAGAGGCTCTAAATGGCCTCGAGAGTCCAAGAAAAATCATTCTACAACAAGTAACTACATATCGTCAAAATCATTGCCTATATTGGGATCCTCATCATCATTATCACTCTCTAAGAATTAAAGTAAGATAGAAAAAGTTAACATGCCAAATCGAGATATCATTTGAGTGATGGATACATTTATACTAGGGTCGTGACGTAGGAGTTCAAAAATCAACGCCACCAACATAAAGAGACATAAAGGGCTTGGTGCTCTTGATTAAATGTTAGTTCCATACCCTCATACATGACAGAATCCTATGGAAATATTACAAATCCCCCAAACATGAAAAATATTAAATACGTTGGATTTCAAGTGGGATGTAAAAATATACTTTCTCTGTATGAAATCCAATGAGGTTGGAACCACTCTCAAATGTCTTGAAACAATTAATGGTAATGTCAAAAATTGAAGTAAAATGACATTTCATCATTTTACTTTAAGAATTTAACAGTGCCATTAATTTCATAACATTATTAAGGCCCTAGGTTTTAGTATTAGGCTACCCCACTCATAAATTTTATTTTATTTTTATTAAGTTATGAGGGTCCTTAGTCACATCATATAATATAAGCCATTTTGTACTAAACTAGTTGGTTTGGTGAAAAAGGGCCAATTCAACACTAAACCAACCATTTTCGATTTAGAGAAATCGATCAAACCATTTTTTCCTTAAAACCAGTCAAACTATCCAATTCCACCAATTATGGTCCAATTCCAATAACACTAAATCTCGTAAGCAAAAATGGTAGATAAGCCTAGACAAAGCACCTAGATTAAATGATTTTACAATTTAGTTTTATAGAAGTTGTTGGAAATTTATAAAATTTGGCCTAATTAGAATGTTGCAATATGTCCAATGGTCCTTTACAATAGGAGAAGGCACTAACTTAGCATTCTTAGCCCTAATAACCAAGGAAGTTAACCCTTCCACCTTCGCTTGATTTAGACCGATTTCTCTCTACAATGTTTCTTATAAGATAATGACTAAAATTATTGCTAACATAATCAAAGAGATGCTTCCAAATATAATATTTGAAACCAAGGAAGTTTTATGGACAAATGACAAATTGTAGGTGACTTAATTATAGTGCAGGAAGTGATACATTCAAGCAAAAAGCGTGGTGAAAAAGATATTATTATTAAGATTAAAATGGCTAATACTTTTGATCTAGTTTTCCATGTTTTCCACTTTGATATCATGCACAATTTTGGTTCAATTTCTTCTTTTATTCATTGGTTCTTAGCCTACATCTAAAATCTTTAGATCACCCCTCTAGTTAATGGGAGACTTTCTAGCATTGAAAAATCCATATGGGGCTTAGGCGAGTTTGTCACCTATCTCTTATTTCTTACATTATAATGGCATAAACCTTAAGCAAAAGTTGGAATGCATGTTTCCCATTACGAATCTTCTTCTAGAAGGTTTTTCCATTTGATAATATGTTCTTTAATGGTTCTATAATGTAACAATTTTTCATTAGTGGCAAGAATACCTTCTACCTCTAAAACAATTCTTCCTACGTCATCGAATTTAGGGATTTCTATTTGAATTGGTTGCGATTTTCCCAACACGTTCTTGATGAATGATATATAGAATATGTTATGGATGTGACAGATGTCCAGAAATTTCCATCCATAAGCTACATCACTAATTTTTTTGTTTATTTGAAAAGGCTCATAGGGATCCAATTTGTTCTTTCCTTATTGCTTAAAGGGTATAGTTTGAAAGATTGGAGTCTTACAAACACCCAATCACCTTCTTCACACTCTCTTTCTAATCTATGTTGGTCTATTTTCTATTTCATTTGATTCCAAGTTTATTGATGATTTTTTCTCTTCATCTAATTGATTCCTTACTGCTTTAGTGTCAATCAACACAAGCTCTTTTCATTTTAGTAGTGCATAACCATATAAGGCTTGGAAAAGGATTCATTCTAGCTTTTGTGTGATATGTATAATTATGCCACCATTTTGCTAAATGTAACCATTGGGATCACTTATTCTGCTTATCAATCAAAAAACAATAGAGGTAAGTTTCTAAGTATTTATTTATAGTTTATGTATAACCATTTGTTTGTGGATGGTAAGCTAAACTCATATTAAGGAATATTCCAGTTTGATTGAAAATTTTCTCCAAAAAATTCCCCTAAATTTTGCATGCCTATCACTCACACTGACCTTAGAAAACCGTGCATTTTGTAAATGTTTTTGTAAAAGAGATTAACAATTTCTTTTGTTGAGTCTATTTTTCTTATTATCACATGTGTTGGGTAATTTAATTTTCAGTTAAATTACTTGTCATTAAATTGTCAAACCCGGGGATCATGAACTTTTGAAGTATATTTGCACAATATATGCTAGGAATCAACTTTCAATTTCAAAAATGAATCCTAATATATTGAAAGAAACAAAAAAAATGAAATAAAGCATATTCATGAAAAATGTCTAAGTTGACTATAAACACACTTTCTTTTTCACAAGTCTCAAATTCAGAACTTGGGAAGAAATATTTTAATCTATGAAATTGAGATGACAATTCACATGAAAGTAAACTTACTATATTAACATTAAATAAATCTATTTTAGTGACATGAAAGTAAATCTATTTTACGAATAAGAAAGTAAATCTATTCTAATGACTTGAAAGTAAACTTAATCTAGAAAGAAGCAGATCCTACACTAAGAAAGAATTGATTCCTTAAACTATGAAATTTAAAGGCAACCTACTCTGAAAGCAATGAGAGATCAATTGAAATTACAAATGTGTGCATTTTCAAATTAAAATCATCCATGAGTTCTTATCAAACAAATTGAAAAGCAATGAATATATGAAATGAGGGAAATAACGCTTAACCTACAAAATAACATAAATGGAATGAGCATGTGTTGATGGTGTTGGATCCGCCAACATGTCACGGGATCTCCATGGTAAGAAGTCCCAATTAGACCTCAGACCATTTGGAGTACGAGTCCCAGCAGTGGGTAGTAAATTTATGCCTTGAATTTGATAGCGTGTAGAGGTAAGTGTGATATCTTTGTCGGAAGCAAGTGTGTCACCTTGCAGCGAGTCAAGTGAAATGCATGGGGATTATAACACATGGAGGGGAAAGGAAGTGTGTCACTTAGAAGCCTGTAATAGTATGCAACATGAAAGGAACACATGAGTTGAATGACATCACAAGCTGGAAATAAGAATAGTCGACAATCCAAAGCGACGGGTTAAACCAACAACACCTCTTCAACAAGATTCATACAATTGTATACAAAATAGTTCATACACAAATTGTAAGTTAAACAGCATACATTGCTATACTAACCAAAATAGTGAAACTACAATAACAAAACATGCATGAAGACATGTTGGCTTTGTTATATTATGTAAATTGAAAGTTCCATCCATACATACACCATTGACAGCCACTAGCCCAAATAGTGGAACATTACACTCAACACCGCTTGCTCCTCCAAAGAGATGTATTCACTCTACACTATGGAGAAGCCAAGGCTCGTCACAATACTCTCCAAGCCTTCTCTATGAAAAGCCTAGCCTTGGCTCCCAAAGGCTCAATCTATGATTTATGAGTTCTATATATAGCAAAGGGTGGGGTGACTCTTCACATTCCCCTCTGACTCTTGGACTACCCTCATGACTCTTCAACTTCGTTATATATAACTCTTTATATTACATAATGATTGCTTGCATTCCACTAATGAAATTTGGAATTTTACTTTACATTACATTTGATTACAACAAGTATGGCCCATAGTAGTGATGTGGTCGAGATAACTCATGACACAACTCGACATGACACTATTGACATGTACTAGCTCACTGTGGTGTCCATGTCAAGATGTTGTGCTACTGAGTGGTAGATGTGTTCTTAGACGTGTTTTGTCTTCACCTCCGCATAGCTTGGTGTTGCGAGGTCTCCAATGGTATTGGTCTTGCAAGATGGTTTTGTGCATGTACCCCTTTCACTTGTTGCTTGATGTGCTTTATAAGTCCATCCGACTGCAAGAAAGTCCTCTAGCATTCACTCCTTCTTCATCATGTTCATCATCTTGCCATGTTCCATCAATGTACATGTTCCTGCAATTCACTCATGACGCGATGACATCAAATTCGAAAATCTCCTAGTCTAGCATGATGAGTTGTTTTTTTTGTTCGGGTCCGGTGACCAGGAGAGAGGACTAGACACTGAAACTGCATAGAGAACAGCTCATGCTGGGATGAGGAATTCTGGAGCTCAATCTGCACTATCAGGAAAAATTGGGCAGTGACCACTGGGAGGCAGAATTGCGCAGTGACAGTCATGAGTGTCAATTGCAAGATGGGACCTTGAGGGGGACAGTTTCTGCACAATTTCCTGAGGGAAGACAGGATAGACCACTCACGGGACCAGCTGGGAATTCATCTCAATTTCATGGAGTAGTGCAGAGAAGGCTAACAGAGGACCTACCGAACAGGATGCCCAATTTCTGGAGATAGTGCAGAGCAAGACAGTAGAGGCCTTGTTGATCATGATTGCATAGTTTCTGAAGGTAGTATGGGGCAGGAAGCAGGGGAAACAACTTGGCATGTCTATGCATTTTTGGAGAGTAGTGCAACCCTGGGTCTCAATGCAGTGCAAGTTTCCGGTAGACCAGAGGGAGATTGAATAAATGTGCTTGAGAAATGTGCAGTTCAATTTGGGCATGGAGGCAATTTATGCACATTTCTGGGAGGCAGACAAGCTACTCACTTCTGGGATTACACAGTGTAGCTAAACTGGAGGACAACCTTAGGCATTACGCAGTTATTTGTAGTATATCAGGGTCACTGAGGGCTCAGACTGTGCAATGTAGTTCAGTCGGGGTCTAGTTGAAGGAGGTTGTCTAGTCGAGTAGATTTTCGAGAAAATTGTTGTGTTGAAAGCAAGTGAATTTGTGAAAACTGACAATGTGATCATACACTTAGAATATTTTAAAGAAAATATAACACATACTAACAAGACAAAACATGTGCTAAGTGAGATTATCTTAAAGCTAAGAGAAACAACTGCGACACTTGAGATGGACCTTCGAGCGACCGTCATGACACTTGCACAACTATGCTTACAACTTTGTGTGTGTGTGTACGACCAGTGTTCACAGAGTGAAGAAAACTCATGCACACAAAGACAAACATTCAAAATCACCAGAACTAGATCACAATCGTGACAAAGCAATCAGCATGCCAAAGGACTATTGTTGGTCAAACAAGCGAAATGGAGAAAGACATGTAAAGGAGACACATGAAATGACTTTTAGTGTTTGCAACCATGCATGTCATTAAATACATTATGATATGATGATGATCAACAGAACTTCAAACTACACTAAGGGATGTATTTCAAAATATGAGCTTTTCTTACCATACTTACCCTCTAGAGGGTTATGCAGTCGATGGATTTTTCATGTGTCCCAATATTCTATTTCATAAGCTAGTTTCCATGGTCCTTCTCCTCAACTCCTTGAGATTCATCTAGCATGTCATCCTTCCTTGTGATCATTGAGAGATACATTTTCACAGTTTCAATGGGTAGTGACTACTGCCAGGATTATGTCCTGAGAGGACACCTTTGCGTAGTTTCTAGATGCAAGGCATACTAGACAGCTAGGGATAACATTGCACAGTTTCGGGATGCAAGAAACTATTGCGGCATGGGGTCCTGTGAGGACATTTCTGCACAGTTTTTGTATGCAAGGAAGACTGAGAAGCTGAGGGACAATACTATGTAGTTTCTAGAGGCAATGGGTTCCGGCTGAGGGAAGGACATTGGAGGGAATCACAATGCAGTTTTATATGTCAAGGGAGGATAAGGTCTCTGCGCATTGCACATTTCCAGAAAGCAAGGGGGGAATCTTGAGGGTTTCAAATGCAAAGTGTGTAGTTTCATAAAGTTGGATGCGACTAAGTTGCTAGGGAACTCTAGAATTTGGCTAAGTGTGGGATCAGCAGAACTAATGCCAACGGTGATACAACTTTACTATGATCACATACTTGAACACTTAATGATACAACATAGACCATCTAGAACATATAAAACATACTTTTCTTTATGCAACAACCTTTGTGACAAGAGTCCCTAAAGTGAGTGTGAAACATGTCTATGTAATGAGAACAACTCATATGCACAAACATTTCCCCTTGAAGCAGGACAAACTTTCCTTTTCATGACAAACGATAATCCCCATGCCCAAGGATGACACATTCTTCATAAAGACGAGAATGTGAACAACTCTTAGGATCAAGGAGGGGAGCTTGAGATTATCATCTTACCAATAAGTCACTAGGAACAATCGATCACAGGATCCATGGTAGGCTTTGAAATGTGCATGCAAACCAAAATTTTGCAGGGTGGTTTTAGTCGCTACAACATTGATGAAACATTGGTAGAAATCTAGTTCTCTATATGGACCTTGTCTCATGAAATCGAGTCTAAATCTTCCGGAAGTATTGTTTGATTCTTTGATCATCATGGCTTCCTCACTAGCTTGAGTGAAAGATGTAGTCCCTACCACTCTCTTGATCGGTCAACACACATACCAAGCCAATTCAATTGAGTTGTTTCGAATGGGGATGAGGGATATATTGATGCACAAGTAATATGGATGTCAGAGTTTTAGTTCCATCTTTGGTGTTGCTCTGTTGCCAGCAAGCTTGGACAGTACCTCGACAGAGTCACGCAGGAACACAAGCATCTCTCCACTACCAGCGAGGTTGGTTAGTACCCGGTGGAGTTACTTGCATCACCTCTCTACATAGGAAGCATTTCTCTTCTTTCACATTAATTTTATTCTTCTTCCTTTTTCAAAGAACTGTGCATATGCACTTATTTATTTTCATGAGGAGGAAGAGGGATCCTGACTTATTGAGAGCAGAAAAGGTTGTTCCTTCAAAGAAGTATGTTATATATACTTCTGACACACTTTTTAAGGTTTTCCCCCTCACCTTACTCTACTTGATTGAGCTAACAAGGGTTAACTGAATAATATAATAACCAATTAGAGTAAGTAGCACTAGTTAAAGCGCAAGTGTTGTGACTTCACCAAGACTCACTCTGAATAGAACGTATTTTCCATCAGGGTATCATCGAATTAAAAACTCAAGATCATCATAAAGAGAGTGAATAAACAGATAACCAAATGTTGATATTTTTACAATCCCTCTTATCTTTTCCCAGCTTGTCTCAAGAGCCAAACATGGTTTCATGGGAATCTAACCTAAGGGTGCAAAACAAGAAAACAAACAAAACAGCAAAGGGCAGAAGTAAAGAAAAAGCAAAAAAAGCAAGAAAACAAAGAAAACAAAAAGCACACACTACTCCTACTCCTACATTAAACAGTGCATGGGCCTACTCATGTAAAGTGATATTTCCAATGCATCCATTGGTGAATTGGTTGACCCATGTTGGTGAGGGAATGGTTAAAAACAAAGATAAGCATGTAAACTAGCAAACAAAAAATATAAGACAATGAAGGACAACATGCTCTGAGTTTAAATGCGTCCACAAAAAAAAAAAAAAAAAAAAAAAAAATAAATGTGCAAGACAAACATTATGCATATGTGCCATGGTGTTGCAACACACTATGCATAGACAATAAGCATGTACACTCTTTTGACCGTGACAAACGACCAAACATGGAAAATGAAGACAACTTTCATTTAGCAAGAGTGCTCTTTGTGTATGATTCCTCCAATGCATGGGTGATAGGATCCTGTGATGTTGGTGGAGGATGTGATATCTATGGATGAGATTGATGTTCAGTGTAAACAGGAGACTCATGAGGATCCTGGAGTGTTTCAACAGATTTCTAATCAAAAGTGGAATTATCCTTAAGACAGTGAGGACCTGACATAACCATCAGCTCAGGATGAAATGCCTCGACAATGTGAGGATTTTCCACTTCATCAATGGATAGATCATCAAAGATCGGTGGCTTGGAAAGATCAATTGTGAATGAACCAGCATCATGATCGAATGGAGTAAAGGGATCACGACAGCCACAATAAAAAAATTTGATATGTTCATTGGCATCCGCATGATCTAATGAATCATATAGAGGAATTGATGAGAAAAAATAATGTTCACCCTCTACGTTTACGGAAATGACAAATGAAAAATTGAGTGGATTTGCAAAGAAGGATGTGTCCTCTTTGCAATGTAATGATAGACTGACATCCAGTGTGTTTTTTGAATGTTCGAAAGTAGAAACATCCGGTGATGAGTTTTCACAAGGAAAATAAAAAATGGTAAAATCACAAAAGATGTTAGGATAAAATGGATGAGGTGTGGACAGAGGGAGATCATCCTTCGCTGCAGGTTCTTCTTCAGATTCCCACACATACTCATCATAAATGACAACATAGGTTGGCTGATCAAGACCAATTCCATCGACAAATTGATCCTAATGCACACCAAATTTGAAGTTCAGAACAGAAGAACACAACACAGTACAAACTAGAGGTTCAACAAAACGAGAGGACGGAGGCTGAGAGAACAAGTTCAAGTGATAACCATCATGCTTGTCAACCAAATCTACGAAGATATCAAGAGCAGGTGGGGTGGGAGGATGTAACAGTTCCACAGATGGATGTGCTCCTTCTCCCATCTCGTATTGTGGAACTAGAGCTACTGGATGAGAGGAGGACGGATGGTCACTTGAGGCAGCAACCTTGTCTGTCTTGGACTTGGAAGCTCTAACACTAAGGCACTTGAGACAACAAACTTTTCCATCTTGGATTTGGAAGCTCTAACACCAAGGTATGATGGGAGGGGTTAGAATGATTCTAAGATATGTGGTTTTCAGATATGTGAAGAAGATATTGAAATATTTCACGAAGAAATTTCCAATCAATTTCATCTTCAAGGATTTGATATGCGAGATTATGAAAGCGATCCCAAAATTGCAACAGGAATTCATTAGGTTCTTTCGGTAACTCCAAAAAAAAATTATTGAGTGCTTTGCAGTCATAACGATAGAAAGCACGTACCAACACTCGGATCAACTGATCAAAAGAGTGAATAGATGCTTGGGGCAGTGTGAAACACCACATCAGTGTGTTACCATGAAAAGTGAATGCGAACAACGAGCAGGCAATGTAATCCTCATGGATTTCATTCCTGTCACAGAAGCCATGAAGGAAACACCATACCTAAGAAAAGTTTCTCTGCCTTCACCATCATATGTATTACATGACAAGTCATTGAAGATATCCTCCGGCACTTAAAAATCACGTCCGTGAGACAGACATGTCAGAGGGTTGAATTGTAATGTAAGTCAAGAAAGATGTGGAGAGATTCAAAACAGACTTTAAGGACTCAATTTGTCATTTGGCCCAGCATCTAGTGCCAGAAATGTTGACGGTACTGGACTTGCCAACATGTTAGGGGATCTCCCCGGTAAGAAGTCCCGACTAGACGTTAAACCATTTGGAGTAGGTGATGCAGGAGCATCCAGCTCCCAATGATGAAGCAGATAGACCCTGAAACAGGTTCACGAGCAGGACACCAAAGTTGTCGGATCCTGCTGGAAATAATTTTTCTTTTATTGTTATTTTAATTTTTACAGGTCAGACGCAGTTAGGAGATTTACTTTCCAACTCTTTACACTTAAGTTTATTAATTGGTTTTATTGTCAAGAGAAGGTTAGTTTAGGTGAGTTAGGAAAATAACCATTGGTTGCTTTTATAAACCTTTTAATTATCTGAACAGTTGCATTTTAGAAGTAAGAACAGAATACAAAACTATTTTTGTAACAGACAGACAAACTGAAAGCCTTAACTGTACAATAGGCTATAAAAGCAAGACAATGATGTAAAAGGGGGGTCCTTTTTTTTTGCTTGGAAATGAAAGAAGAATTGAAAAACTGAATAATAAAACAAAGCAGAGCATTCAAGTACCTACAGAAACTATCCATCTTCCTTTCTGTTATTTCTTCTTAATTTATTGAATAATCTCCCACATATGAGTATCATCATTTTATGCTACTGTAAATTAAATTGTAACAAAGTGTAATAAAGCGAAGTTCGAAAGCCTTGCCGACCAGCAAACAGAGTTACGGTTCAAAGAACGCGGCCACAGTCCAATAAATGACATACCAGTTAACGACTACGAGAATTATAAAGCAGTGACAGAGCATCATCAAAAATCGAATGTATAGGTACACAAAATAGAACTTTTTCTCATATTACATTCAATACAATTATAGCACAGTCCATACAATAATACACAGTCAAACAAGGAAACGAGTGGTAACAGGCCCTTAAGGGTTACATATGGTATTGTATTCAAAACTATCACATCACTCTATACACAGAAGAATCGCTATCGAAACCGAAGCCGTGTACACCAAATACCCAAGACAGAGTGTGAAGGGACAAAACCCTCGTTAGGGTTAGACATCAAATGAATAGGCGATGAAACCCTCGTAAGGGTTGGACTGAATTATAGAATCAAAACTAAAGGAGCCATAGCGTAGGTGAGAAATATCTCATACAAACACACACAGGTAAACCCATTAACCGATTCGACTTATGAGCTAACAGAAACAACCCATATGCAAAGGTTCCAGGCCTACCCAGAATTATTTTTTGAGTTGTCAACTATAACTGAGGATCGAACCGTGCGTCCTCCAGGTCCCAGAGAGAGACCTGCAACCAAACAAACAACATATATTAGGGTTCGTTGAATACAGAGTATGGAGCCCTCGAATTGAACCATGATCAAACTGACAGTCAAACGAGCACAGGGTTGTGAGAGTTTACCTGAAAGCCGTGTGCAGAGAAGCCACCAAACCGGAACCAGAGACACCATGAACAACTGAACGACCAGAGGAGCAAGCAGATTAGATTCTAGCCGATAGAAAACCAGAGATTGAATCAGGGACAGAGTAGCTTACCTGAGTTGAGAGTTCTTCCACGCGTGCCATCGACCTGCTCGGACAGCGAAGCAGCAATAGTTTTCGGAACCACGAGTTGGTCATCCAAGATACAAACAAGAACCAGAACAGAGGCACACATTCCATACATAGAGAATGAACAGACATTAGACCAGAACCAGGAGCAAAACCACCGGTTGAATTCCAATAAAACAAGACTGTATCAGAACGTATATGCCTAACCTTCTTTCTAGCTGAACAAAAGATAAGCAGAACTTACCCAGGGCCACAGTGCATAGTTGGAGACGCGTACAGGAACAGAGAAAGTAAAAACAGCCGAACAGAAATACCATAGTAACCCTCACCATAAACAGAGCCAGAGGAAAGATAATCCGTCACCATTGAACCACATAACAGAACCACATAACAAATCCACAGACCAGCGCATTTCGCAGAGCTCTAAAAACCCTCCAGGAGCAATGAAAAATGACCGAAGTATCGCGAAGGCGGAGTTAGGGTTAGTTTATCTACCAATACCGAGGCAAGGACGGAGCCATAACTGTGAACAATAAATTCCTCAGCTACCGAAGACAAGCGCGGGAGAAATATCAACTGTGCAGACAGACACGTATACATACAGGTGGAGGTATAAAAGTGTTGAAGCCCGCCAGCGTGGGCTGGGACCCATCAGAGTGGTATCAGAGCAGTCGAGTTGAACAGATCTGAGAGAAATGGATATAGGCAGACGAGGATGAGGCAGAGGTGCCCGAAGGATGGCAGACGAGGCGTTGAGGGAAGAACTTAGAGTACTTACTGCTCGATTAGAAGCAGTAGAGGCAGGCAGAAGGAGAGATCTGGATTTAGGGGACGTGAGTGATGAAGAAGTGGGAGCACCAGTAGGAGGAGATGAGGGTGACACACCAGAAGTAAGACTATTGAAGTCTGTGTTATTGTCAAATAGTAAACCAAAACCAGAGTTACCGACTTATGATGGCAGTTTATCGATTGATGTAGTTTTAGATTGGATTAGTGAGATGGACAAGTACTTTGAATGCGAAGAAATTAATGAAGACCGTAGGGTCAAGTTTGCAGCAACGAAGTTGAAGGGACACGCCACACTGTGGTGGGACAGTGTCTAGAATGAGAGGAAAAGGCTAAACAAGCCTCCGATAAAGACCTGGGAAAGGATGGTAGCTAAATTGAAGGGCAGATTTCTGCCAAGAGATTACCAGATTGCGTTGCATAGACAAGCTCAGAACTTGAGACAAAGGGGTCTGACGGTAAAGGAATATACAGAGGAATTTTACCGAGTAAATTTACGAGCAGGATACACAGAGGACACAGCAGAGAGGACAGCCCGATATGTGAATGGGCTGAGGATGGAAATTTTAGATGAGATAAGTATTTTGTCTCCCAACAATACAGAGGAGGCATATCAGAGTGCAGTTAAAGTGGAAGAAAAGCTTAACCGAAGACAGAATGCCCGGAGAGGACGTGGGTCTAACAGAGGAAGAGGCCAGTCCTATGGTAAGGGACGAACTGCCAGCAACAACGAGGAAGCCAGCAGTTCAAAGACTTCGGGAACAGCAGAGAAAGGAGATGGAATGAGAGGTGGCAGATCATTTCAGCGTGGTAGAGGAACTGGTCACGGAAGGGGAACCGGATACCAGTGTTATAGATGCCACAAGTGGGGACACCGCTCTTTTGAGTGCCCAGAGACAGATACTACTGGACAGAGAGGCGCCTATATGGCACAGCCAGACGAAGCAGCAGCACCTCCTCAAGAGGCAGAAAATGCCCCAAAAACAGGGGAAGCGCTAGTATTGCATAAGGTGTTGGTGAAGCCAGTTGCTGAAAGTATTGAACAGACGCAACGGAAGGCTCTATTTAGAACAGTTTGTAAAGCACAAGGTAAGTGCTGCAAAATGATAATTGATAGCGGAAGTACTGACAATCTGGTGTCAGTCGATATGGTTGAAAAGTTGGGGTTGAAACGTCTGAAACACCCCACTCCATATCGAGTGTCATGGTTACAGAAAGGACACCAGTTGCTGGTGGATGAACAGAGTGAAGTGGAATTCCAGATTGGACGTTATAAGGACAGAATTGTTTGCGACATTATGCCAATGGACGTGTGCCACATTTTATTGGGCAGACCTTGGTAATATGACAGGAAAGTGATACATGATGGGGTGTTGAATTATTATAAGTTTGAGAAAGATGGGGTTAAACATACCCTTGTAGCCATCAAAGAGGATAAAGAGGCAGTTGAAGGAAATGAACCAAAGGCGTTACTTGTAAATGGAAAACAATTTTTGAAACAGGTTGAAAGTAGTGAGATGAATTTTGTTGTAGTAAGGAGAGCTAGGACAGTTGTGTTGCACACAGAAATCATAGATTTGCCTGTAGAAATACAGCAGATGTTAGAGGAGTTTGCAGATATAGTAGTAGACGACTTGCCGGATAAGCTACCTCCCAAGAGGAGCATTAGCCACCATATTGATTTCATACCAGGAGCCAGCTTACCGAATAAGGCAGCTTATAGAATGAGCCCCAAAGATAACGATGAAATTAGAAAGCAGGTGCAGGAGCTATTGGATAAGGGGTTAATCAGAGAAAGTTTGAGCCCATGTGCTGTACCGACCGTTCTCGCCCCCAAAAAAGGAGGAGAGTGGCGGATGTGCACTGACTCCAGAGCCATCAACAAAATCACCATACGGTACAGGTTTCCCTTACCACGCATGGATGATATGATGGATTGTTTGAGTGGGGCGGCTTATTTTTCCAAGATAGATTTGAAAAGTGGATACCATCAAATACGGATACGTGAGGGAGACGAATGGAAAACAACTTTTAAAATGAATGAAGGCTTATATGAATGGCTGGTCATGTCATTCGGTTTAAGCAATGCTCCCAGCACTTTTATGCGACTCATGAATGAGATGCTAAAGGAATACATAGGGAAGTTTGTAATTGTTTATTTGGATGACATACTGATTTTCAGTAAGACACGTGAAGAACACCTCCGGCATGTACGAAGAGTGCTTGAGAAGCTACAGCAAAATAAATTATTGATTAATCTGAAGAAGTGTACATTTTTGCAGAAGGAGCTGATTTATCTGGGGTTCGTGATAGCAGAGAATGAATTGAAAATGGATCCAGAGAAGGTGACAGCAATCGTGAATTGGCAGTCACCCAAGAATTTGTTCGAGGTAAGGAGTTTTCATGGACTAGCAAGTTTTACAGAAAATTTATTAGAGATTTTAGCAGAATCTGTTCTCCTATGTTGGGGACCATCAAAAAGGCCAGCCAGCCTTTTCGATGGACAGAAGCGGCGGAAAAGAGCTTTCAGTTACTGAAGAAGAAAATAACGGAGAGACCAATCCTTAGGCTACCAGACTTTCAAAAACTATTTCAGGTACGTTGTGATGCAAGTGGGACAGCAATTGGGGCTGTGCTCAGCCAAGAGGACAGACCCGTGGCGTTTTTCAGTGAAAAACTGAATGAAAGTAGACAGAAGTACTCCTCCTACGATAAGGAATTTTACGCAGTAGTACAGGCACTGAGACATTGGAGGCATTACTTGTTGGGAAACGAGTTCGTACTGTTCTCAGATAATTCTGCATTACAGTATGTAATGCAGCAGCATAAACTTAATCATAAGCACGCTAAATGGGTGGAGTACCTACAAAGTTTTAATTTTGTGCTGAAACATATCAGCGGGCAAGCGAACAAGGTAGCTGACGCGTTGAGTAGAAAAGCTTTGTTATTGCAGGAAAGCACTGTGCAGGTTTTGGGATTCGAACATTTGCGGGATCTATATAAGACAGACCCAGATTTTAGAGAGGCTTACGAAGCGTGCCAAAATCCTTTAATACGAGGAAACAGTCCTTGGGTGGACTATAATATACAGGAGAAATTACTTTTCAAGGGAGGACAATTGTGTATCCCCAGCTGTTCCATGAGGGAGAATATCATTCGAGAAAAACACAGTGGGGGATTGGCTGGACATTTTGGGATTGACAAGACTTTGGAACAGCTTAGTCACTTTTACTTTTGGCCGAAAATGAGACGGGACGTACAACGTTTTGTGACTAAGTGCAAGGTGTGTCAATTGGCAAAAGGACACAGCCAGAACACAGGACTGTACACGCCATTACCTATTCCAGGCAGGCCTTGGGATTCTGTGAGTTTAGATTTTGTATTGGGATTGCCTAAGACACAGAAAGGATATGATTCGGTAATGGTGGTGGTAGACCGTTTTTCGAAAATGGCACATTTTGTACCTTGTCGGAAAACCAGTGATGCTACTTATGTGGCTCACTTGTTTTTTAACAAGATTGTCCGATTACATGGTTTACCCACAACCATCTCATCAGACAGGGATGTAAAGTTTACTGGACATTTCTGGAGAACCTTATGGAAGAAAATGAATACCCAACTAAGCTACAGTTCTGCTTACCATCCGCAGACCGATGGACAAACAGAAGTTGTGAACAGAAGTCTAGGAAATCTGTTACGCAGCTTGGTCGGAGAAAATTCTAGAATGTGGGATCGAGTGCTGGCACAAGCAGAGTTTGCTTACAACGATTCACCGAATCGTAGCACAGGTCTCAGTCCTTTCCAGATTCTTTATGGAATGCACCCACGAGGAGTGCATGAACTTCGAGATCTTGGTTTACAGGAACGACGGAGTGCGGATGGCGAAGATTTTGCGAATGCTATGCGAGATTTGCATGAACAAGTAAAGGCAAAGTTACAGGACAACAGCTTGAAGTATAAGGCACACGCAGATCTGAGGAGGCGAGAAGTCCATTTTGAGGTAGGGGATGAAGTTCTGGTACACTTACGCAAGGAGCGGTTTCCTAAAGGTACGTACAACAAATTAAAATTCAAGAAAATAGGACCTTGCAAAATCTTGCGGAAGTTTTTAGCGAATGCCTACGAAATCCAGCTACCACCTGGAATAGGCATATCACCTATTTTCAATGTGGCAGATTTGTTTCCATATTCAGGCGAACTATTGGAAGAAAACATGGATGAATCAGGACAATCCACACGGCACACCCAGGAAGACAGAGACAGTTGGAAGAAACAGATGCCTTATGTCCAACCCCCAGAGATCGAAGGCATCCTCGAAACTCAGGTAGTTAGATGTACTAGGCGGAAGAATTATTTTCAGTACCTGGTCAAGTGGAAGAACCGTCCAATAGAGGACAGCTCATGGCTTGACGCCAGGCAGATTGAACGAACAGGGACAACAGTGGCAGAACTCATGAACAGGAGTCATGATCTTTTCTCACCCTGGGAGCCTGATGCAGGAGCATCCAGCTCCCAATGATGAAGCAGATAGACCCCGAAACAGGTTCACGAGCAGGACACCAAAGTTGTCGGATCCTGCTGGAAATAATTTTTCTTTTATTGTTATTTTTATTTTTACAGGTCAGAGGTAGTTAGGAGATTTACTTTCCAGCTCTTTACACTTAAGTTTATTAATTGGTTTTATTGTCAAGAGAAGGTTAGTTTAGGTGAGTTAGGAAAATAACAATTGGTTGCTTTTATAAACCTTTTAATTATCTGAACAGTTGCATTTTAGAAGTAAGAACAGAATACAAAACTATTTTTGTAACAGACAGACAAACTGAAAGCCTTAACTGTACAATAGGCTATAAAAGCAAGACAATGATGTAAAAGGAGGGCCCTTTTTGCTTTGAAGTGAAAGAAGAATTGAAAAACTGAATAATAAAACAAAGCAGAGCATTCAAGTACCTACAGAAACTGTCCATATTCCTTTCTGTTATTTCTTCCTAATTTATTGAACAATCTCCCACATATGAGTATCATCATTTTATGCTACTATAAATTAAATTGTAACAAAGTGTAATAAAGCGAAGTTCGAAAGCCTTGCTGACCAGCAAACAGAGTTACGATTCAAAGAACGCGGCCACAGTCCAATAAATGACATACCAGTTAACGACTACGAGAATTATAAAGCAGTGACAGAGCATCATCAGAACTCGAATGTACAGGTACACAAAATAGAACTTTTTCTCATATTACATTCAATACAATTATAGCACAGTCCATACAATAATACACAGTCAAACAAGGAAACGAGTGGTAACAGACCCTTAAGGGTTACATACGGTATTGTATTCAAAACTATCACAACACTCTATACGCAGAAGAATCGCTATCGAAACCGGGGCCGTGTACACCAAATACCCAAGACAGAGTGTGAAGGGACAAAACCCTCGTTAGGGTTAGACATCAAATGAACAGGCGATGAAACCCTCGTAAGGGTTGGACTGAATTATAGAATCAAAACTAAAGGAGCCACAACGTAGGTGAGAAATATCTCATACAAACACACACAGGTAAACCCATTAACCGATTCGAATTATGAGCTAACAGAAACAACCCATATGCAAAGGTTCCAGGCCTACCCAGAATTATTTTTGAGTTGTCAACTATAACTGAGGATCGAACCGTGCGTCCTCCAGGTCCCAGAGAGAGACCTGCAACCAAACAAACAACATATATTAGGGTTCATTGAATACAGAGTATGGAGCCCTCGAATTGAACCATAATCAAACTGACAGTCAAACGAGCACAGGGTTGTGAGAGTTTACCTGAAAGCCGTGTGCAGAGAAGCCACCAAACCGGAACCAGAGACACCATGAACAACTGAACGACCAGAGGAGCAAGCAGATTAGATTCTAGCCGACAGAAAACCAGAGATTGAATCAGGGACATAGTAGCTTACCTGAGTTGAGAGTTCTTCCACGCGTGCCATCGACCTGCTCGGACAGCGAAGCAACAATAGTTTTCGGAACCACGAGTTGGTCATCCAAGATACAGACAAGAACCAGAACAGAGGCACAAATTCCATACATAGAGAATGAACAGACATTAGACCAGAACCAGGAGCAAAACCACCGGCTGAATTCCAATAAAACAAGACTGTATCAGAACGTATATGCCTAACCTTCTTTCTAGCTGAACAGAAGACAAGCAGAACTTACCCAGGGCCACAGTGCATAGTTGGAGACGCATACAGGAATAGAGAAAGTAAAAACAGCCGAACAGAAATACCATAGTAACCCTTGCCATAAACAGAGCCAGAGGAAAGATAATCCGTCACCATTGAACCACATAACAGAACCACATAACAAGTCCACAGACCAGCGCATTTCGCAGAGCTCCAGAAACCCTCCAGGGGCAACGACAAATGACCGAAGTATCGCGAAGGCGGAGTTAGGGTTAGTTTATCTACCAATACCGAGGCAAGGATGGAGCCATAACTGCGAACAATAAATTCCTCAGCTACCGAAGACAAGCGCGGGAGAAATATCGACTGTGCAGACAGACACGTATACATACAGGTGGAGGTATAAAAGTGTTGAAGCCCGCCAGCGTGGGCTGGGACCCATCAGTACTAATGCTCTTTCTTGGGCTAAAAAGGAAATTTGTTGCTGTTTTTTTTTCTTTTTAATAAATTTCATAGGTTTTCATTTTTTTGGTTTAAATTAAATTTTGTAGGTTTTAAGGACAATGCTTTTTCTATGGGGGGTGGAATGTTGGGATCCTCCTTGAGGGTGTAATGGGGGACCAAAGAGACCATAATAGAATAATAATAGCTAAGGACATTCAACGTGAGGACAAAGTCCACTATATTTTTGTATTATTAAATAAGTCCACTATGCCACATAGCATTGAATAAATATATGAGGTCTCAAAAAGGAATATCCACTAGGCAATTAGGAGGTTGTTATGGTTAGAGTTCTCTTGTTATAAATAAAAATAGAATCCTTCTTATGAGGGTTGTGGAAGTTTATTGTGTTTACACTTAGCTCATTGAGAGGTCACCCACCTTTAAGACACAAGTGAACATGGGTGGATACCTTCCATAAAAGGATTAGTTACAATGATTTCTTTAATTTAGGAGTATTTTGATATAATCAAGTAAAGAATATTATTTCTATCTTATCTTTTTATTTATTGAATAAAATTTATCTTTAACTTTAAAATATACAACATATTTAAAAACAAATAAAAAAAATAAAATAGGAAAGTTTAATAATATGAAAAAAATAAAAGTCAATTAGTAATTACTTCAAACTTATATTGTTCAAAATAAATATACTTCAAAATATCAATATAATAAAAAACAATAGAAAAAATAAAATAGGAAGCCTTAATATATATAATAAAATATAAAAGTCAAATTATGTATTACTTTCAAACTTTATTATTGTTGTTTAATCTTCATTTATAAAAAAAAAAAAAAAAAAAAAAAAACAAAAAAAAAACAAAAAAAACAAAAAAACTCATAAAAATAGGTTTTACCTAAAAAACATATGAGAGAAGAAAGAAAAGAGACATAAACCCTCTTTTTTATTTTAACTAAAAAATATAATAAAAAGTTACCACTGGTTGTTGTCTCCTTAGCCTCACATTGTATCATGAGGAGGTGTGAAATTAAAGGCATTTCACGTGTACAATTCATAAATTGGAAATATTATAGTGCCTCACATTGTATCATGAGGAGGTGTGAATTAAAGGCATTTCACATGTATAATTTATAAATTGGAAATATTATAGTGAGTTTTTTAGTAAGATTTTATTGAAATCACAAACCAAAATTTCACCTTAACCTCACATTGTATCATGAGGAAGTGTGAATTAAAGGCATTTCACATGTACAATTCATAAATTGGAAATATTATAGTGAGTTTTTTAGTGAAATTTTATTAAAATCACAAATCAAAATTTTCATCAGAAACTCCAAAAACTCATACTAAAAACAACTCCACATTAAAACATAAGTATGAAGGGTTTAAAATAGGCAAGGTACAAAACAAAGGGTGTAAAAGATATATGGGAATATGTTTGTAATTTCACGTTTTGTAAATTTTTATTTTTTTTAATTATTACTATAAAATGTTTATATTATCGAACTAAGATTTATTGATTCATGGGCCTGGAGTATCCTCTAAAACTGTTTTTGCTTGACTAAGAGCTTGTAAACGTATGGAAACAGATTAACAAACATCTAGAAAGAATGAAACTCTACACTCTTAGGAACCACCAGCACTTATTGTGTGGTTTAACCGTGATGAGTCAACTTATTTACAAGTTCATCCTAAAAGAGTTATTTAAAAAAATATACCATAATCAAAAAAAATTTAACATGATTACAATAACCAAACTAACATGGATTAACATGATTACAATAACCAAACTAAAATGGATTAACATGATTACAATAACCAAACTAAATAAAAGAACATGGTTTTAACATCATTACAGTACTTGGTATAAAAGCAAAGAAACAAAACCAGAGTCGAACAAACATTCAAACTCCAAAACGTGCTTCAAGGAGAGTTGTGACACCTCCACCACTAGAAAACATCAGCCCAAGAACAAGGTAAACCTGGTGCCACCGTGGCACTGACCGTGTCAGTGCGAGATAATGACAACGGAGAGATTTGTAAAATGTTATTTTTGGGTTGAGAAGGTATTTGACAGGTTAGTAATTTATTTTGTAAAAATGAAAAGTATTAAAATTGATATGGATAATTTCTCTATATTATGATATATTTGGTACGATGATTAAACTGTAATTTACTTTAGAGTTTAAACTTAATTTTATTGATAGATTTGAAATATGGACAATAAATTTAATGATGTTGGGTGGTTAATATGCATTTGTAAATTTGAAAGTAAAATATAAATGATATTGAAGAATATAAAT
This sequence comes from Pinus taeda, assembly GCA_000404065.3. Lineage (NCBI taxonomy): Eukaryota > Viridiplantae > Streptophyta > Pinopsida > Pinales > Pinaceae > Pinus > Pinus taeda. The sequence goes on from APFE030803785.1 coordinate 54,547, forward strand.
TTGTATAAAATGTAAAATTAAAACTATAAAAAGTATTTTATTGTTATTGAATTTTCATTTTATACATAAAGAAATTTGAAATTCTAGAAATGTATGGGAAGACACATTGAGTCTAAGGTTGAAGTCTTACATGGTGAGCATGTTGGGATTGAATTCACGAGTGTTTATTGGGTTGTACTTTAATTAGAAGTATTTTTTTTGCTTATGTTGTTAAGCTTTGTATATTTATTGTATATTTATTAAATATTTTGATAACACATTTACCATCCACTATATTTAGATTTTGCATGTTTAATTGATTTGAAATAAATATTTTTTTAGCATAATGAAACCATTGTTTCTCACTTTTAAATTTCTTCCATCTACAATACTATTGTACATAAAGATCTAAATTGTTCCACACATTTGTCTGGATATTTTCCATCGATGTTACTAGAAGTATTAAAAAAAGAGACTAGAAACAACATCCATTTCATAAGAAATTATTTCAAGGCTTCAAAACCAGGTTGACTATGGAAACTGACACTTGAGTCAAGTAAGATAGCTTTATTGGATTTGGGTTTCTTAACAAAAGATGGTTTCACAGAGCAAGGTGGTCAAACAGGGGACAAATGAAGACTTGGAATAGATGGAATGGGTTTCAAAGATGGGTAAAGGGCAATTAAGAATCGTTCAGCCTATTTCAAGAGGGAACTTGGATGACTACTGATAAAGAGTAGTTAAGTATTCTTTAACACATAATCAAAGTGACAGAACTAGAAAATAGGAGCAATTAAGATTTCACTGTCTATTTTAATTCAGAAGAAAACATAAAAATGATAACTTTTGAAGACAGAGTGCGGCAAAGCATATTCTGAATCACTCTTTTTGTTTATCATTAAGATGTGAAACATAAGTGATATAATAAACAAAGAAAACTTTAAAACATGAGATATAGAGGACTTATTGATCTAGTGTTTGCTTCAAGAAATATGTGAAAAGTCCCTTGCATTAATTATTTGTCCAGCAAGCTATGCGAAAATTTGATCCAATCAACACTTTATTCCAAAAAACTAGTATTACAGTGATGTATATGAATCCACCCCTAATACTCCAATTGAGGGAGTATTTATACAGAATATTTTACATAAGATATCTCATAACAAAGTGAGATATATTCTAGTGATAACAAATCATTTTTACAAGAAAATAGAGACAGTTAGTCTCGAAGATAGGAAAAAAGCAAATAGATGATGTGTTGTTCCTATTTGTGCTGGGTGTGCTGGAGGCAGGCCCTTTTTATTTGGCTTACTGCTGTAACTTCGTGCTGGTTGCCCTGTTTGACTGATACTCTTTACCTGCTCTGATACTCTTCGACCTGTTTTGACCATTGTTCACCTTTGTTCATCTATGTTTATCTCAACAAGGTAAATAGCCCAAAATTTACATTTTACCAAAGGTAAATTTACAAAATTTCTAACATATCTTCCCACCATTTCTGCTCTGGTAATTTCTGCCTCTAAAATTTTCTTAGAGTTTCATCAGTCTTTGTGTATCTGAAGAAGTTAGGCTGGATAGTGAATAGATGCTTTACCTCATGCTCAATGTAAAATAAGTTCTCTAAACTGTCATAGAGAACTTGGCGAGTGGGAAGTGCTTTCACTCGTACTGTACTTGATGATGAGCTAGCTTGATTACCAGCATACCTATTTAATTTATCTACATAGTCAGTGTGTTTCATCAATTTGTCATTAATGACCAAAGGACTTGGTAGCCCTTTACTTTGCAAAACTGTGAATTTTTCCATAAAAGAATTAATTTGTACTTACATGTCTTGGCACCTTCTTTCTAAGTTCTGCATTAAAGTTCTCTTGGTCAGAACTCTTTTGATTTCTAAAATGGTGTATATTCTGTTAGAGATGTCAAGTACTTCCAGCTGTTCTCTGTTTTTGGTATTCAAATAATTGATAAGCCTGTTGGCTTCTTCTGGCATTTTACCCAACTCTGCTCTTGTATGCTGAATTGCTCCATGGGCTGTTTTTACTAAGTCTAGTTGCTCATAGATTACTTGGATTGATGGCCATATTTCATTTACAGAATGAATGATATTAGCCCAAATGATTTTCCTGATTCCTGTCAAGGGTTTATCAAAGGTAAGCTCTTGTTATACTGTTTTTACTTTACTTTCTAAGGCTTTAATCTCCTTAATTTTTTCCACAATACTTATTTTGGAGAGATCATAATTCTTTTCTGCCTTAGCGAGTTGCTCTTTCACTTGTTTCAACTATGTGACCTGTAATCTTAATTCTTCCATGGCCTTTATTAATTCTTCTGTAGTCATATTAGTACTGCTACCTGGTGTTGTACCTGCTGATGATGTACCTGTTGTTGATGTACTTGTAATTACTTCTACTGTGACTGTTGGGATATTTGTAGCTACTGCAGTTGAGACTGTGGGGATTACCTCAGGAGGCTGAGAGGTCAACTCTCCCTGCTTTTCCTTTAGTGCTTTTGCCAACGCCTACTCTATATCATTTAATCTTTCATTAAGTTTCAGGAGCAGGTCCATCATGTCTTCTTCTGATTTCTGTTGTATAACTTCTGCAGTTTGTGGATGTGTTGAAGGAGGCAGTGTCAGCTGTTTTCTTAAGGTAGCAATGTCCTCCTCTTTCTTCTTAATTAGTGCCTTTATGCCTTTAGCATCTTTGGGATCATGTCCCAATCCAATAATGATCTCTTCTAGTGATTTGATCCTGTTATCTTTAGCCAGAGAAGAGGCTTTCTCCAAATGTAATTGTGCTGTTGTGTTGTCCAAAGAATTCTGCAATTTGTGGGCTAGTATTGCTTTGTTAGTCAATGTGGAATAAACCATTTCCCCAGTCTGCTTGTGAAGCTCAATCTTGTCCATAAGGTGAATATCTTTGGCTAGGACCTCCAAGTTGGTTCTAATGTAATCTGCTGCTGACTGGGGTTGTTGCACCTTTGGCTTAAAATAACTCATTATCATTTTACCTTCTTTAATGTCATAGGCTGACATCAATCTTTGCTGGTTTGTGGGGGCAATTTTCAGATATTGACCATAAATTTGAAGCCTTATTGGGTCATTTCTGGCCTTTATCTCTGTGAAGATCTTCTTAATGTCTGAGCCCTGTTTGCTTTGTGGCCTGGTGGAAGATACTTCTACACTGTGCTGTCTTTTTAGCTCCTGCCTTTGCGAGCTAGTTGAGGTTACTCCCAATGATGGAGTTTGTTGGTTGGCTCTTTCTTCTCTCTAGCTGTCTATAGTTTCTTCAATTATGTTCTCTTCTGACAGAGGATTCAGTCTTTGTCTTTTTGCTCCAGGTTATTCTGTTGGTCCACTGATAGGTGTGATGGTTCTTTGTCCCTCTTTTTGTTTCTTTCCTCATTTAGAGGAGTTTGCAATGCTGGAAATTATGCTGCTTTTGTTTGGGTTGGAGGAATTTGCACTTGACTCTGTTCTTTGGGATTTGCACGTTGATCTGTCATTGTAGG
>APFE030803797.1:0-29635 GCA_000404065.3 Pinus taeda
ACGAGAGCCTTAAATTCTTTAAACCTATCAAAGGCTTTAGATTTCTTCTTAAGGAAATATATCCATGTATTACTTAAGACGTCATCTATAAATGATACATAGTACACAGACTTACCCAGTGATGGAACCTTCATAGGTCTAAACACATCACTGTGCACAAGCTCTAATATCTATTTCACCCTCTTACCACTAGAGGGAAAACTCACCCGATTTTGCTTCCCATATACATAATTTTCACAAAAATCAAAGTCTATAGAGATATTACTCATATCTTCTACTATACCTTTACCATGAACTATTCGAAGGCCCTTCTCTCCAATATGTCCAAGCCTTTGATGCCACAACATGGTCTTCTCTCCAGAGACCACAAGATTTTCTGCTCCACTTTCAAGAACCATAGAACTATTGCACCCATCAATAACAATGCTACCTTGTGGCTTGTACAGAGTTCCAATTCGAACTCCCTGCATAAATACCAATGCTCCCCGAACCATTTTGCAGGTATAATTCTCGAACACTATTTTTACACATGCATCATCCAGTATGCTTACAAAAATCAGATTTCTTGCCAATGCAGGAATATGCAGAACACCCGGAAGTGTTCTAACCCTTCCACCTTGCAACTTCAACTTTACTTTCTGCGACCAATGATTCTAGACTTCCTATCATCCCCTAAGAAGACATCACCACCATCATATTTCTCATACTCGCAGAACCACTCCCTATGGGGAGTGAAGTGAAAGGATTCCGAGCAACAACCATGCTCATGATCTCATGTGTACTGAAAAGCCAAGTCACATCCCACCTTCATCTGAGGTGGTTTTCGCCTCTATAGAAGGAGCATCATTAGATCCCTTTCCTTTATCAGGAGCTTTAGATTAAAAATCCCTTTTGTAGTGCCCTTCCTTTCCACATTTCCGGCACACCACCTTTACAGGTTTTCCTGGAGATTTAGATCTCCCTCTAGATTTAGATCTCCCAGTCGATGACTTATTTTTGTTTCTGTTCTGGGACCGTACTCATACAAACAAGGAATCACCATTCTGGCTCTCCATATTTTTCCATCTCATCTCTTCCATCAGCAAGGATGAGACATAACCAGAATGTCCCATGAATCCGGTAGAGAACACAACAAATTGATGCACTTATCTTCATCTGAAATTTTAATATCAACAGATGCTAACTGACTTATCACAGTATTAAATACGTTCAGATGCTCTATCACCGAGTCTCCATCTTTTATCCTCAGGTTATACAATTTTTTTCATAGGAATAGTTTATTCACCAAAGACTTAGATTGGTAAAAAGTCCCTAACTTATCCCACAAAGCCCTCGCCATAGCTTCCCCTGATACATTCAACAATACGGAATCTGAGACACACAATCGTATTATGCTCTTTGCCTTTCGATCCAACTTCTTCCATTCTTCATCGGACACTCCCGTTAGTTTAGTTCCCAGATCTACCGCGATCCACTGATCTTTATCCATTAAATTTCTCGATCTCTTTCTTTCCACTACTTGCCATCCTCTTTCACCACTAGAATCGATCTCGCAGATCTCCCACTGAACAGGGTCTACCACAGGCTCGAGCGAAACCCCTCAGCAACAAAGGCGTCCCCTTGAAGCCAAAACTGCTTCTATACCGAATGTAGGTTTTAACCCCGTACAGAAATTACCTGCATACAAATTCTAAAACTACAGAAATAAACAATGCGAGAGCATAACACATAAAATAATATAGCACAGAGATTTTCCCCTGGATCCCAAAACTGGGACTACCAGCTTGATTTTTCATTATCTTCCTTTTAATGTTATAATACATATTTATACATGTTGAAGCATCGAATACCATGGACCAAAAACCATCACGTCCAATACCATGGACCAAAAACCATCGCGTCCAAAAACATGTGCAAAAATCATGCACAAAACCATAGGTGGGTCCGCCCAACCTAACATAGGGTCCAAAACCAAAAAGTATCTGGGGCACTGCTCCATACCCCATAAAGTGGGGTTACAGGTATGCCTCAAACCCCTTCTGACCCCCCACCCCTCGCTACACAATCGACGCAATGAAGGGGGGTTCCGTCCCCCCTCTAACCCCCTGGTTAACTATGTGGGCTAGTCGTGGAAAGAATATAACACAACCCAACAAATAAATTCAACCATAAAGAACAATAGAACAATAGATATTGTAACGCACAAGATTTACCCTAGGAAAACCCATTGCATGGAAAAACAAGTAACCTTTTCAATATATAAATTCTTCTTTTTCAATGAGAGAAACACCTAAACCTATCGTCAAACCTGGGCTTCTCCTCTAAGTCAAGTCACCTAATATGATCTTGCACTTTTCTCTTGATCTTGCACTTCCAAAATTTTTTCCCTTGTGTAATAGTCATTTGCCCTAAAATTTTGGCCCTGCAATAGTTTCCCTAGTAACAAAAGGATTTTTCCCCTTGCAATGGTTGCCCAATAAAAATGTGAGCCACAAAGAGAGAAGTTACCCCACATGTGTGAGTTGCTAGAGAGACGGAGAAGAGAGAAAAATTGGCCTTCCTTTTTGTCCTTCTTCATCCTTCTTGTCCTTCGCTCACTTGCCTAAAAATTATCTTGCGTGAGAGAATGTGAATGTGTCAATGGAGGAGATCAAGCTGCTTTTATATAGCAGTCTATTTTAGGTGAATGGATGTGTCCCTTGGCTAGGGCTGACTTGACTTGGAGGGAAGCTGATTTGTCACTTTTGGAGCCAAATTTACATTTCAAAAAATTCAAATTTTCATCTCTTAAAATTCACAATGGGACTTTGGCTCAAAATACATTTTTCTTTTGACTTAAGCATTTAAAATATGCTTTACAATGATAAATACTATTACATCAAGTGACCAAAGGTACATTATGAAAACCAACGATACTTACAAAGTCAATGATTCCTAGAATCAAATATGACTATTTAAATGAAGATATATTTAATACTCATTTTATGGTTAGTAAAAAACAAAAATTTTACATCATGTCACTTGAAAAGTATACTATTATAAAATATGAAACATCTATAATAATTACTTCATTATATTTTCTTAAGCTTCCAAAATATTTTCTATTTGAAACTTCCACCTATAGCAAAATGCTAAAATGAGTCATTTAAAGAGTGAAACCAAAGGATCATACATTCTAAAACCAAATGTTATGAACTAAACTTTATGCTTTGAGAATGATAAATATGCATTGAATAAGAATTCACATCAAGGAGACAACCTCCATTTATAATATATCTAATGCGCAAGATAAGAGGCCTATAAAAATGAGTCTCCTTTAATATAAATAGGAAATCAAATGAGCATGATGTAGCCTACCACTAAGCCAACCAAACCATAACTAATATACCAATAGTAAATGAGATTAGAGCCTTAACAATAATTGTGGGAAAAACATATAGCTCATCATATACTTTTATAATCAATTGTAAACAAGACAACAAGGCAATGCCATTTTGTGAAATACACATCCAACATTTTTAAGTGGGTGCTAAAATCCATCAAAACTATTATATAGAAGAAAAACCATCAACAACCTAAGATGAATAGATTATAGGTCGTTAATGGTAAAATACCTCATTCTAATAAGAAAATTGTAATAATCATACTTTTCAACATTTCAAATCCCAAAAGGGATCCATTATCAAGACAATTACTGAATGATGATAGAAAAAGAGCTTAGTGAGAGTATAAATAGTATTAGGATAATTTGATTTCAAGGAGATGAGGTCGGCTTTCAAAAAATTATTTATCTTTCTTATTTTTATTTTTTATAATAATTAGTAACCACGTTTAAAAGTTTTATTATAAATTTATAATAAATTGTTATTTTAATTATTTTCATTTTGTTATTAAAAGATCTTTTAATAATAGTTTTTATATTATTTGATAGATTTTGTTATAGTGGTTTTATAATTTGCAAAATTTTTTGTAATGTTTTAATTAGATAAATAGTGAAATAAATTCTATTAAGTTTTTAGTTATATTATATTCTTTATTCTAATTAATAAATAAATAATTGAGAATTCATAATTATTATAATATCAAATTCATATTTAATAATGATAATTAATTTTTAATTTTATTAAAAGATAGATTTATTTTATTATTATAATAATATAACTAATTTTATTAGATTTAATTAATTTATTAGTTACTAGGTTTATAATTAGATACTAATTACTATTGTAAATGTTTAGTAATCAATATTGATACTTAATTATTTTATTTTTAATATGAGATAAATTGAAATTATTTTATTATAAATTAATTGATTAATTAATTAATAATATAATGACTAATTGTTAATATATATTAATTATAAAATTATTGATTAGTTAAGCTAGAGATATTATAATATTAATTGTTATTAAAATATTCAATAATACTAATATAATTATTATTATTTATTATAATGAATTATTCCTATTATTATTATAACATTCTTTAAAATACTTATTATAATTTAATTATAATATCTATTAACTATTATTTGATTAAACCTAATAAAATTAGTTTTATATTATAGATCTCTAATAATAATTAATTATATGCTAGAATTATTCCTATTATTATTATAATAATCTTTGTTATATTATAAATACTTAATAATAATAATAATGATAATTATTATTAAGAATCATAATAATAACTACCTTTTATTTTTAATTTTTAATTTTAATTTTAATATGACATGAGAAAATTATAATAGGAGAGGAGCAGTTACCTCATTACTTAAGATGTAGTGGTGGTATTAATCCCTTTGATTAAAGGAAGCCAAATTCCACTAATCTCAATAACGTTGTCTCTGTTGAGATTCTGTGGGTGTTTTATAATTTCAAGAGCCTTCCTAATCTTTCGTCTATGGTATTGTTCTTCTCTTGCGATAATTGAGGCGCTCTCCAACAAACCTAGTGTTTCGTTTTAGAGGAGTGCTCCACAAGGGCTGACGTATGAGACGTTCCATTCTTAATATCCGCTCCATGCTCCTTTAGTCTTTTCCATAGAGAGCACCTTGTTTCACCAATGTAACATTTTCCACAAGAACAATCAATTTTATAAACTCCTTTGAGTTGATGTCTATCAATATCATCCTTGACACACCTCATATCTTGTTTTATTGTTCCAAGTGTTGAGAACTGAGTTTCAATGTCTTTCCTTTTCAATTTTGGCAATCTTATCTGTCACCCCTTGAATATATGGTAGGAAAACTCTATCACACTGAGGTGGGTTTTGGGCTTTAGGTTCCTGTGAAAACACTCTCCTTTCCACTATTTCTATAGCTCTCCTAATATCTTTTTCTTTATATCCTATACCCTTAAATACCGAAGAAAAATGGTTTTTCTCTTACTCAAGATGCTCAAAGTTAGAAACTCGAAGGGCTTTAATGGCAAGAGTGTTAAGGACAACAAGCTTCTAGCACGGGTGATGGTATGATTCATTGTGGAGGTAGCTTTCTGTGTGAGTGTATTTCCTAAAAAAATACTTAGTACAAAAGCAATATTCAAAAATTAATTATCATTATTAAATATAAATTTGATTATTATAATAATTATGATTCAGTTAATTAATTTATTAATTAGAATTAAGATATAATAATAACTAAAATTTTTAATAGAATCTATTTAACTAATTAATCTAATTAAACATTACAAAATTGACACATTACAATAACACTATAAAAAATCTATTTAATAATAATGATAAAATATTTATTAAAAGATCTTTTAACAATAAAAATGAAAATAATAAAATACAGTTTATTATAAAATTATAATAAAACTTTAAGCATGGCTAATAATTATTATAAATAAAAAATAAAAAATAAAAAAGATAAATAACTTTTTTTAAAGCCGACCTCAACTCCTTGAAATCAAATTATCTTAATACTATTTATACTCTCACTAAGCTCTTCTTCGGTCATCATTCAGTAATTGTCCTCATCATGGATCCCTGTTGGGATTTGAAACATTGACAAGTATGATTATTATTGTGAGTACTCCGAGATTCAACTTAAAAGAAATGATCCAAAAGAAAATTGTAGTTAAGGGAGTAATCTAGAATTTATGGCATGAAAATACTAAGCCTTCATCAAATTAGAAGGATGTGCAAAAGTTTAGAAGATGTTCTAGTGATTATGAACTCCACATTAACACTTTTTTGATACGATAGACAAAACTCTGAGAGATTCAATAATGAACACAAAGAATTGACCTAGGTGAGATATCCTTTAAAAAATTGAAACTTTGGTATGTTAGAATATACAAATATTGAAACACATATTGTTGTAGATACCACATAGAATTTGGTTATTATTATGACACATATATACATATTTATTTGATTTTTTTATTCCAATTTCCTTGCTTCATTAACTTATTGGATTGTTGAAATATCCATATATATTTTGCAACATTCAACTAGTCCATGGAAATTCTCTACAAAGTCATGTTGGCATTATGACACAGATGTTGTCCTTGATCGCAACTCACTCAGATGACAGATGACAGTACAACAGGTTAACAGCACAGAGTTACAGATCAGACTTCATAGAATGAAGAAAGAGAGGTATACGCAGGTTCACCATTGGCAAAGCCGCGTATACACGTGGGTTCACTATATACAAGTCGCGTATATGTACACACACACTTTCACAGAAGGAAAGGCGTGTATACCTTAAAAAACTAAATTTTTGGTCTGAAGTATTTGGTCCATGGTATTGGTCCAAGGTACCTGGTCCGAGGTATTGACCCTAGGTATTTGGTCCAAAGTGTTGGTCCTAAATGGTTTTGGTCCATGGTATTGAGAAAGGCCTAAAGCTATAAAAGGAGGAGAATATCATTAGGCCAAGGTTTGCAAGTATCGAATATCAGATGAAGCGTGAGATCTAGTATGCACGTTATTGCGTTATGGTGCACAACTAGATTTGAACCAAGGATGAACCTTAGCTAATTAGATCTAATGATGAATCGGGATCTTAACGTGTAAAGTGTACTATCTTTTGTGTTGACGCTCATGTATATTCTATATTTGAACACTGGTACATATATTATTATGTAAATGATATGGTTTGGGTATAACTAAAGTTTGCAATAGCTGTAGAACTCTAAATTTATATTTACAGATGTATACGTTGGTTGGCTTTGAGTAAAGCACATGTACACATAGGTTCGACACATGGAAGTAGCGTATACCTTATAAAATATCTTTTAGTTCCTTCTATTTGCTGATGCAGTGTTCTAAGTTCTAGCTTGGGTTCTGGTTACTGTATTCTGGTGACAACATTCTGAAAGAATAGATTGATGGGTTGTCAAAGTGATTGATTGATTCAGTGATGGTTGGTTCAGAAGGATATTGGTTGATGCAGATATACTTGATGATTGAATGATGTTATCGATGGATCCAGTTTGAAAATTTATGAAATGTGGTCCCTGGAAGAAAAGAGAAGGTTGTATCCTTTTGTAGGCTGTCACCTACGTACTAGTAAACATATCAGCTAGTACAAGAGCTAGGGGATTGTAACTCCCTTCCAGTAGAAGATGGAGAATGAGATAAGGTTGTATCCTTCTGCAGGTAGAAGCCTACGTACTGGTATAAGACTGCACCAGTACAAAAATTGTGAACAGATTTTCTTATTATTAAAAGAAGACAGAGACGACAGTAGCAGGTGGTTTTCACTCACATTGTGTTTCCACCTTATATCTTGGTGTTCATGTGTGTTGCTTGTTGGCATTATGATGCATGTGTTGTACTTGATGGCAACCCTCTCATAGAGGATCATATCACTTGTATAGATTAATATGAATCCACAGAAGAGATATTAGATATGACAGAATACTTGGATGTAGGACAGTACAAAGGGATCAGATGACAGTTCACAATAAGCTTTGCCATCAAGTCCAAAGGGGGAGATTGTTGGCATTATGGCTAAAGTGTTGTCCTTGATGGCAACCCATACAGGTGATGGATCACTGTACAACATGTCAGTAGTAGAGATTGATGATCAACTCTCAAATATTGAAGAAAATAAGGAGTACGCAGGCACACCATACAAAAGGTGCGGACACGCAGGCATGTCTTATATAAAGTGCGTACATACCCGCAGGTTACCCGTTCATGAGGTGTGTACCCCCAGTTCACTCACTTCAAGGCAGAAAAGCGCGCTCACGTGGGGTTTCTTATGTTTGGCCTGTGGTATTTAGCCCGCCATTCTTGATTCTATGGTTTTGGCCCGTGGTTTTGTTTTATATTATTATTATTATTGATCCCCATGTTTTTGGGTCCCTAGTATTGGGTATCTATGGTATTGATCCATGATTTGAGGCAGAGCTTGCCTATATAAAGAAAAGGAGATCATTTGGCTAGACACTGGTGAAATTAGATGATCTGAAGAGAAGCTAGGTCTGAAATTCTAGTGATGGGTTTGTGAGAGATAGCTCAAGGAGAAACATGAGAATCACAAGACGGATCTACTAATGGGTTGATATCTCCTCAGCGCATGGTCAAATCTGTAGATATGACAGTCTGGGTTATTCTTGAAGTCATAAGATTATCCATACCCGCAGGTACGCAAGTACAGTGAAGGAAAAGTGCATAGGTACGTAGGCCCAGAAGCGCTGCAGATGCGGAGGAACGCAGGCAGTTCATTAGACACAGAGCGCAGGTATGCAGGAAGTCTGTGAGAGACAGTGCGTGGGTATGCAGGAACTCAGTTGGAAACAATGCGTACTTATATGCAGTTGTTATATGGGTGAAGCTGCGTACTTGTCATGAAGTCTATTTAGCTGCCCCTGTTTATTGTTGTGTTCTGGGTTCTGATATTATGTTCTGATGACAGCAGTAATTGATTGAATGATTATGATTAGCTTCAGTATTGATAGATGAATGGATCAGGTTCATATGATCTGGTGGACTAGATCTGGTTGATAACTCTCATTGTATATGTATTGATCTAGTGATTGGGTGATTCAGAAAGTTGTTTGATTATGAGCTTCAATGTTATTGTTGGGTCCAGTCTGAAAATTGATGAAACATGGTACCTAGAGGAGAGAGGATTGTAGGTCAGCACCTACGTACTAGTATCTAAGCTAGTACAAGAGCTAAAGGAAATCTTTGGAGCATTGTAGCAGGTAGCAACATGAGTACTAGTAAATGGATCGACGAGTACAAGAGCAAAGGGGGTTGTAGCTCCTGTACTGGTATAAGACTGCACCAGTACAAATATTGTAAAATGATTTTCTTATTAAGAAGAAGATTGAGATGACTTGCAGCAGGTGGTTTTCTCCCGCTTTGGGTTTCCACCTTATATCATGGTGTTCATATGTGTGCCTTATGTGTGATGATCTATTCTATGTTACTGCATCTGTTAACTGATAATATGGTTGAAAATGTTCTAATGCACTCATTGAAGATCAATTAACTTAATCATAAGAAGTTGTGAAAGTAGCATATATGAATCATAGTTTGGAAATGAAAAGTTTTATTAATGTGATAATAATGATTCACCCCCCCTCTCAGTATTATTTCCAACATTGCTTGTCTGTGATGTTTTATTCTGCTTTTACTGCAGTTTCTAATGAATTCCTGGTATACTGGTTAAACATCAGTGCATGATAATTAGGGTAAACCAACAGACCTCTGCATATACGCTGGTTTCATTAAGCATAGTTGCGTATACACGCTAGTTCACTAAGCTGAAGTAGCATATACAAATTAGTTTTGAAAATTAAATTATTGATTTGATAATACTTATTCACGCCCCCTCTCAGCATTATTTCCAACAATTGGTATCAGAGTAGGTCCTTCAAAAGAAGCTTGATTACTTGAAGGAAGATCCATCATCGTGGGTAATCAAGAAAGCAGGGGATCCATCAGAATGCCAATCTTTGATGGAAGCAATTTTGTTTATTAGAAGGTAAGAACCATAACCTATCTTCAATCTCTTGGAACAGATGTCTAGGGAATCGTGGAAGGAGGATATACATTTCCATCAGCAATTCCTACAGATACGGCAGGTAAAAAGCAATATGAAACCAATGCCAAGGTTGTCAATACATTGTTGGGATGTCTATCACAATCAAAGTTTTTCAAAGTTCAACAGCTCAAATCCACCAAATAAATATGGGACAAAATCATTCTAAGCTACGAAGGAGACTCTCAGGTAAAACGTGCTAAACTGCAAACTCTCAAAATTCAATATTAAACTCTCAAGATGCACAATGATGAAAGTATAGCTAGATACTTCTTACGTATAGATGAGATTGTTAATTGCATGAAGAATCTAGGTGAAGAGATAAAGGAAGTTACTTTAGTTGAAATTTTTTTAAGATCCTTGTCTGCTAAGTTTGAATCAAAAGTATCTGCCATAGAAGAAATGGAGGATCTATAGACTATTACTATGACACAGTTGCACGGAATCTTAACTGCCTTTGAGATGAGAAAAGGAGGTCCATCAAATATGAGAGGAGCCACATTTAAAGCTTCAACAAAAGGAAAAGAAGAACTCAATGAATTAGGACATCTTTCAGAAGAAGAAGAGGAAGTAAACTTTGCCAAGAATCTTCAATGGGGTTCCGGAAGATTCAGAGGTAAACTACCTTTGAAATGTTTTGCTTGTGGAAGAGTTAGTCATTATGCTACTACATGTCCTCATAAAGATAAATTTGGTAAAGGGAAGGAATCTACAAAATGGAATAGAAAAAATTGTAAGTAAGAAGAGCTACTATACTCATGAAGATAGCGATGGTTTATCAATTAGTGATGAAGATGAAAACAGTAATGACTATAGAATTTTGATGGCTTATGAAGATGATGATTTCTTGGATGTTTTAGATAAAGATGACCTTTATGAAGAAATCTCTAAACTCAAAATATGTTTAGAAGAAAATAATATGATTATAGGTACTTTGAAGTTCTAACTTCCTGAAAGAGAAAAAAACAATGAAAAACTAGAATGTGAAATTGTGGGTCTAAGAAAGGATCTTGAGAAAACAAAAGCTCTCAATCTTAGATTTGCTAAAGCATCAGAAACCTTAAATGAAATTATTAAAGTGCAACATTCTCCTCTGATAAAGATAGGTCTTGGATATACTGAAGAAGCATCTCAAGCACAGAAGCCGTCAACCTCCGCTAAAAGCTATCTTGATGCAGCAAAGAGCAGTGAACAGTTTGACAATCATTAGCAAAGGCATAAAGAAGATCGTGAGGTAAATCAGGTTGAATTTACTTCAAGGATGAAGAGAAGCCACAACCAACCTCAGGTAAATAATACTCAATCTGCTTCAAGGATGAATATCAATAGAAAGTACAATCACCAGGTCAGTAGATTCAATAATTGTAGGAACTTCTTTAATGGCCAATGTTTTTCATGTCATAACTTTGGACACAAAGCTACTCAATGTTTTGATTACAAGACCATCATAACTAGAGAAGCATGTAATCAAAGGAATGTGATAGGGATCATGAAAAGTTCCTACAATAATTTTTCTCTTCTTGAAAATGAAAGAGAATGCTCTATCTGCAACACCTTCGGTCATGAAGAATTTGGATGTAGGAGTAAACTTCGGCAAATATCTCAAAAGGAGAAAACTCCATTAATACCCAAAATATGGAGAAATAAAGAGCCACAAACAGAAAGATGTGGCACAACCTTCTATGCAAAAGGACAAGAAAATCAGTGGTACATCAACAGTGGATGCTCAAAACACATGATAGGTGACAAAGAAAAACTTCACCCATATAATGCCTTAGAAAAGGAAAAGAAGGTCTCATTTGGAAATGACACTCCTACTGTCATAAAAGGTAAAGGCTCTGTTTTCTTAAAAGAAAAGGTTAAAGCTATGAATGTTATGTATGTTGATGGTCTAAAGCATAACCTATTGAGTGTGAGTCAAATGTGTGATCAAGGAAATGAAGTAGTATTTCAATCAAACGGATGTGTTATTCGTGAGCTTGATATAGGAGAAACTGTGATCAAAGGTAAAAGAACTCCAAACAACTTATACATACTCAAGGGAGGACAACAACAATGTTATCTATGCAAAAATGATGAACACTCGCTATGGCACAAAAGATTGGGCCATCTAAGCTTTTCTCAAATAAAAAAAGCATGTAGATTCTAGGTTGTTCGTGATCTTCCTTATATTAGCATTCCTGAAAATACAATATGCAAATCATGTCAATTCAGTAAGTAAACCAAATCACACTTTCCTGAAAAGGAAGGATCAGCTAGTAAGCCTCTTGAACTTGTTCATACTGATTTATGTGGACCATCAAGGAAAAAGTCACATCATGGAGATGAATACTTTATATTGTTCATTGATGAGTTTTCCAGAATGTGTTGGATAGGTCTTCTAAAGCATAAAGACGAAGCATTTGAAAATTTCAAAGCCTTCAAAGCTTTGGTTTAAAATGAATCAAATCGTAAAATCAAATGCCTCAGATCTGATCGAGGAGGGGAATTTACCTTGGACGAATTCTTTGACTTTTGTGAACAACATGGAATAAAAAGGTAGTTCTCCACCGCAAGGACTCCTTAGCAAAATGGAATGGTAGAAAGAATGAACAAAACTATTCAAAAAATGGCTCGTGCTATGCTAGATGAGTCTTGAACTCCTGCAACCTTCTGGGGTGAAGTTGCATTCACTGCCATCACTATTCTCAACCAAGCAAATGTTCAGGTAAACAACACTCAAACTCCACATGAACTTTCTTATGTTAAAGCTCCTACTGTAAAATACTTCAAAGTTTTTGGAAGCAAATGTTACATCAAAAGGACTGATGAAAAACTTGGTAAGTTTGAACCCAGAGCAGATGAAGGTATTCTTCTTGGTTACTCTTCCAAAAATAAAGGATATAAATGTCATAATAAAATACTTGGGAAAATTATTGAAAGTATTGATGTTGTGGTTTATGAAGCATGCAAAAATCAAAAATAGATAAAAGTCGAAGATTATGAATAAGATGAGGATTATCTTCCCACATCAAATCACACTATTTCTGAAGAAGAAACCAATGAAGCACCAGAAGAAGAGATAAAGGTAGAAGAAAAGACTTCATCTAGGTATGTTCAGAAAAATCATCCAGAAACTCAAATTTTGGCATAGAAAGAGGCAGGTGTGTAGAAAAGAAGAACTATTACAGAAGTTTCAAGCTATCTAGCATCACTCTCTTCCTCCGAACCTCAAAATGTAAATGAAGCGTGCAAAGATGAATGTTGGGTCAAGGCCATGAATGAAGAACTTGAGAAAATTGAAAGAATAATACTTGGGTATTAGCTCCTAGACCTCATGATAAGAATATCGTAGGAACTAAATGGATATTCAAAAACAAGCTGAATGAAAATGGAGAAGTTATTAGAAACAATGCTAGACTTGTTTGTAAAGGATATGCTCAACAACAAGGTATAGATTTTGAAGAAACTTTTGCACCTATTGCTAGACTTGAAGCCATAAGAATGTTTCTTGCACTTTCTAGCTTTCAGAAATTCAAAGTATACCAAATGGATGTAAAATTTGCCTTTCTTAATGGAGAGTTAGAAGAATAAGTCTATATTGAGAAACCAAACGGATTCATTCATGGAAATGATGCAAAACATGTATGCAGACTCACAAAGGCTCTGTATGGTCTAAACCAAGCTCCGAGGGCCTGGTATTACCATCTTGACAAATATATACACCAACAAGGCTTTTCAAAGGGATCGATTGATAGCAATCTATATACAAAGATTGACAATAATAAATTGCTAATAATTGTTGTTTATGTTGATGATATCATTTTTGGTAGCAATGAAGAATCCGAGTCAGAATTTTGCTTCAGTAATGTAGGAAGAATTTGAAATGTCCCTGCTTGGTGAGCTTACATATTTTCTTGGTCTACAAGTTCAACAAAATAAAGATGGTATTTTTTAGTCACAAACCAAATATCTCAAATAGATCTTGAAAAAGTATGACATGGAAGATTCTAAACCAGTATGTACCCCAATGGTAATAGGGTGCAGTCTCAGCTCAAATGATGAATCAACAGCAGTACATCAACCAACTTATAGATCCATGATTGGCAGTCTGCTTTATCTAACAGGTACCTGACCGGACATCATGCATGCAGTAGGAATAGTTGGAAGATTCCAAGCAAATCCAAAGGAATCACACCTTCAGGCAGTCAAAAGGATCTTCAAATATCTTCAAGGAATACAAAATTTTGGTTTATGGTATCCTAGAGATACACATCTTACACTTCATTCATACACAGATGCAGATTGTGCACG
Source organism: Pinus taeda (assembly GCA_000404065.3). Classification (NCBI taxonomy): domain Eukaryota; kingdom Viridiplantae; phylum Streptophyta; class Pinopsida; order Pinales; family Pinaceae; genus Pinus; species Pinus taeda. The sequence goes on from APFE030803797.1 coordinate 14,303, forward strand.
AAGCATTGATGATAGAAAAAACACTAGTGGTGGTGCATTCTATATGGGTTCCAAGTTTGTGTCTTGGTTCAGCAAGAATAAAGGTTCAATGCATTTTCTACAGCTGAAGCAAAATATGTGGTTGCTGCATCTTGCTACACATAACTACTTTGGATAATGCAAACATTGCAAGACATTCAGATCACATGTACTCCACCCATCTCCATTCTATGTGATAGTATAAGTACCATGAATATTTCAAAGAATCCAGTCATGCATTCCAAGACCAAGCACATATGCATCAAATATCATTTTCTATGGGAACAAGTGCTTTAACAAATGGTCAAATTGGAGTATGTTCCCTCCAAATAATAGGTTGTTGATATATTCACTAAACCACTGCCCAAAGAGACATTTGAATATCTCAAACAGAAGCTGGGAGTAGTTGCTGCACCATCCTACTGTTAAATCCTATCTTTTTTACAGAAAGGTGGTTATATGTGAGTTTCATGAAGCATAGTCACATACATACACTGGTTTTTGTGGGTATAGTAGCATATATATTGGTTTGAGGAGAAGTTGTGGGCCAAACTTAGGAGAAAGGGATCTGATATGGTTCAGTGAATTATCTGCTCTGCTTAATGACGGTTACAATCTCTTGATGACATGTGGAAATATGTTGGTTCTCATAAGTTGTTGATACCTTGATGTATATCTAATTGATGATGATGCTTTGATAACTCTTCTGATATATGAAATGATCAGATTTGACAGTGAACATCTAGCACAGGTTCAGGGGGAACATATGTTTCTAATAATGCATTGTTGGCATTATCTCCGAAGATCTTGGTATAGATTCACATAGTTGTTTTGATTGAGGTGGAACAGGTTCAGGGGGAGAACATGGTTGCTGGTTTGGATGTTGTTTGCCAGATGTTGCTGATGATAGTTGCTGATGATTATCATGGTCTTGCTTAAGATATTTGATCTCTATTATATATGTCATGTATTTCATTTAATGTAAAGGTCATGAAAAGACCTTATTTGTAACCCCACTATGCATGGGACAGATGATGTAATTTTTCTTGTATAAACAATTGGTATATCCCCACTTGGTTGGGTGGATGAGTCAAATTTGGTATATCCCCATTTGATTGGGAGATGGATGTATGTATGAGTCTATGGTGATAGGAAAGTCATTGGTGATGTATGTATAGAGTCATGTTATCTTTTTGCAGACCTTGCTTCTGCTTAGGGGGAGCATGGACTCGATCATAGGAGCTCAAACAACACACTTCAACATATCAGAGAATTCAACATGTACTCAGGGGGAGCATGACCCTTTTCCCTTGATGACAAAGGTGGAGAGTGACTTGGTGTTGCCATCAAGTCCAAAAGGGGAGATTGTTGGCATTATGACACAGGTGTTGTCCTTGATGGAAACTCACTCAGATGACAGATCACAATGCAACAGGTTAATGACACAGAATTATAGATCAAACTTCACAGAATGAAGAAAGAGAGGTATACACAGGTTCACCATTGGCCAAGCCACGTATACACGTGGGTTCATAGTATACAAGTTGCATATACGTACACACATACTTTCACAGAAGGAGAGGCGTGTATACCTTGAAAAACTAAATTTTTGGTCTGAAGTATTTGGTCCATGGTATTTTGATCCATGGTATTGGTCCAAGGTATCTGGTCCAAGGTATTGACCCTAGGTATTTGGTCCAAGGTATTTGTCCTAAATGGTTTTGTTCCATGGTATTGAGAAAGGCCTAAAACTATAAAAGGAGGAGAAGATCATTACGCCAAGGTGTGCAAGTATCGAATATCTGATGAAGTGTGAAATATAGTATGCAGGTTATTGGGTTATGGTGCACAACTGGATTTGAACCAAGGATGGACCTTAGCTAATGAGATCTAAAGATGAATTAGGATCTTCAGGTGTAAAATGTACTATCTTTTGTGTTGACGCTCATGTATATTCTAGATCTGAACACTGATACATATATTATTCTGTAAATGATATGATTTGGGTATAGCTAAAGTCCGGAATAGTTGTAGAACCCTGAATTTATATTTGGATATGTATACGCTGGTTGGCTTTGAGTAAAGCGCGTGTACACACAGGTTCGACACATGGAAGTAGTGTATGTCTTACAAAATATGTTTTAGCTGCTTCTGTTTGTTGATGTAGTGTTCTGAGTTCTGGCTTGGGTTCTGGTTACAGTATTCTGGTGACAACATTCTGAAAGAACAGATGGATGGGTTATCAAAGTGATTGATTGATTCAGTTGTGGTTGGTTCAGAAGGAGATTGGTTGATGTAGATATACTTGATGATTGAATGATGTTATTGATGGATCCAGTCTGAAAATTTATGAAACGTGGTCCTTGGAAGAAAATAGAAGGTTGTAGCCTTTTGTAGGCCGTCACCTACATACTAGTAAACATATCAGCTAGTACAAGAGCTAGGTGGTTGTAGCTCCCTTCCAGCAGAATCTGGAGAATGGGAGAAGGTTGTAGCCTTCTATAGGTAGAAGTCTGCGTACTGGTATAATATTGCACCAGTACAAAAATTGTGAACATATTTCCTTATTATTAAAAGAATACAGAGATGACAATTGCATGTGGTTTTCACCCACATTGGGTTTCCACCTTATATCCTGGTGTTCATGTGTGTTTCTTGTGTGTGATGTTTTATTCTGCTTTTACTGCACTGTCTAATGAATTCCTGATATACTAATTAAAGATCAATGCATGATAATTTGGGTAAATCAACAGTTCTTTGCATATACGTTGGTTTCATTAAGTATAGTTGCGTATACACGCTATTTCACTAAGCTGAAGTAGCGTATACAAATTAGTTTTGAAAATTAAATTATTGATCTGATAATATTGATTCAGCCCCCCTCTCAGTATTATTTCCAACAAGTCTGTGATCAGAAACATTCTAATTTATATGTTTGTCCCCTATGATGAGTAGTTTTATGATTTATCCTTTACACTCATTTGCAACTATGTTACATTTGAGTATATGTGGATCACTTCATTTGAAAATGTATAATTCATTATGGCTAAATACTCCACTTCAGTGGACATTGGAAGACATTGTAAATTTCAATGTCAGGCTTTACCTGCATATTGAAGTGCATTGCAAAATTCTAATATTAGTTTTTACATGCATAACACAAAGTTTGTCATTTGTATATCAAGCCCTAAGCTCATTTGTCTCATGTGCTATTATCTCATTATCACGAGGAAAAAGTGAAGAGACCTTGAATCCATTTTGAGTTTCCCACCTCCATGAAACAAGTGGCATGGAAGATTTGTGAGTTTCCATCCTTACACCTAGCAAAAAGACGAGATTGTAAAAACCAAGCACAAGACAACATGACCATAGACTAAATAAAACACAAGAGAAGACATGTAGAATGAGAAAAGGAAGGAAAAGGTGAACATAAAGGTTGCAAAGACAAAACAATGGTTAAGTAAAAATACAATCAGATGGTTGCCACTTAATATTTTTAGACAACTTGCAAGTCCAAATTAGTAACCTTGCCCATCCTCAACTAAGAAGTGGAGAGATGTTAAATAAATTTGGGTTTTTCCACATCCATATCATGAGTGTCATCGAATATCTGTGGGATTTCATTATTATACCTACCAAAAATATTAGACTATTGAGCAAAAGCAAAAGCAAGAAGACCAAATAGTAAACAAAAAACAAGGAAAACACCATATAGAATTGGATGAAAAAAACAAAAAAACTACTTAGTAAGAAAACAACAAATATAACAATTAAAAAGACAAATTAATAACTATTTAACCTTTTCATAAACTAACAATTTAAAAAAATAATAATAAATATTTAAAATTTTAAAATTAACTTTCAAATCAAAATTAACAAACTTCCCATATATAGAAATAATTTTTTTTTCCAAATAACCAACCAAACAAAAAATAAAAATAAAATCAAATTTGTAAAGTAAAGCTTTCCTTAGAGCTAAAAAAGGTCCTAGTGCTAAGAAAGATACCAAGGATCAATTTTCTGGTGTTCATCTTCCTTTTATCCAAGGGACCACTGAAAAGATTGCAAGGATCCTAAGGAAGCATAAGGTGGCTTCAAGATTTCGGCCTTTAAATATCATTTGGAGATCCCTTATATCTGTAAATGACCTAGTGGACCCCAAGAATATGAAGGGTGTTTACGTTATCCCATGCCCTTGTGGAACTCCCTACATTGGTGAGATTGGTCACTTGATTAATTAAAGGATTCGTGAGCATGCTTCTGACATCAAGCATGGTAGGAACCACTCCTCTGCTTTGGCGGAGCATGCAAATAAATCTAAGCATCACATCTGCATTGAGGGCAAGAATGCAAGAATGCCAAAGCTATAAACATTATTTTTTATAGATACTTGCCCCAACATAGCATACTCAGGTGGCATATAACCACTACATATATAGAGTACAATTTCAAATATCATAAATTAAGGCAAAAATTTAGAAATAGGAGATGATAAGTTGTTTGAAAAGGTAGCATAGTTGCAACCAAGATTGTATTTCCCATGAACATAAAAAATCTTAATGAAGAATACAAATGTACCCCATAAACAGTACCCCATTTTCCAACCAAAAAAGGGTACAAATGTTTCACATCTTGGGTAATTTCAGGAAACGACATATGGTTTGTTATATGAAGGTAAAATATATGCATGGAAAACATTTGACGTTACTAGATGGTATATTGGAGATGGGTTTAAGGTTATGATCAGGCTAGACTCTATCGTCAGTATGAAGGAATGATTCACTTTGTGGGCTCCTTTACTGCAACACATCCATAATAAGGATATTCTTTATATGAAGCAGATACATAACATACAGTCAGGGCTTTTAATTGAATAGATGGATTTCAGCGTATGAACCAGACATCCGGGAAGGTCTCACACAAGAATGGGTACATTACACTAAAATTTTAATTGAAACGGGTATCACTTTAGGAACAACACGATAAACTGATATGGAATGGCAAGAGTAAGAAAGAAGATCGAATGGTAAAAGAGATATATAAGCACTTATATCGGAAACCGCTGATACAAAATATAGATAACTGGATTCATGTCATGTGGAAGTGGGATATCCCACTCAAGATGAAAACTTTTTTCTCGCTGGTGATGAACGAAAAAATATTAACCTAGAATATCCTACAACAAAGAAGTATGATTGGACTTGGTATATGTGGTCTCGATATGAACGATTTGGAAACATCGGATGAGAGTACTTGTATTTATATAAGTGCTATTATGCATAAGAGGTATGGTTCGACACTCTTCTTTCTTTAGGTATGACGCAAATTTAGTGCAATGGTAACTTGTCCAATTTTATCAAGAGATGGTTTCTTACCAGAAAAAGACATAAGGTTCTCCCATTTTTTTTTTTTATTTGGACCATTTGGGGTAGCAGGAATGTGGAAATATTTGAACAAAAGATAGGGAAGCCTGAGATAGATATATACAAGATAGTATCAGCTTATGTGAAAATGAGGCTGAAACATAGATACAAAGGTTTAAGGTATACAAAGAACAAGACATATGGGGCAGTTATCCTGTAGGCTTTTTTGACGGTGCATGTAAAGAGAGACTTTGTGGTTGTGGGGTGGTCATTTCCATTAATCCTTATCATTTTTGGTGGGAAAGTGGTAAGGGATCAAATGGCAAGGCGAAACTTTTAGCACTTTGGAGAGTTCTAATTGTAGCAAAATGGCTCAGGATAGATAATATCCAGATCTTCGGGGATGCAAAGGGAATTATAGAATGATTGATACACAATACAAATTTCAGTCCATTTATTCTAAAAAATTGGATGAATAGGATTTAGGTGATGACCACAATGTTCCAAGAAAAACATTTTGAGCACATATGTAGTGAACACAATTGGATAGCAAACATCCTCTGAAAGAGAGGGATGAAGAAGCCAATAGGGAAAAAAAAATTCTCAACATTTGAATAGGAATAGATGATCAACTCAGAAAGCATCAATTATGCATAGCGTTAAAGGGAGGATGCAACATCTGCCAAAGAAGGACAAGCATAAAGAGAACAATTGAACTTTTTGTTTTTTTTAAGTGATGATGGTAATCTGTTTTGTTTAGAGTTAATACTACTATGTATAATATGTAATTTTGAAATTACAAGTAACATAGATGATTAAAGATCAAAAAGTGACTTAATGGTCGTTTACTAAATAGTTAATAACTTAGACAAATCAAGTTATTTTTTTTTATATGTAGATGAAAAAGAAAAAACCTAGACAATGTACTAATCTTTTCTTAATACAAAAAGGTACAAAAAGGTAGCGCTTTTTTTTTCTACTAAAAAATACAATTACAATATTGTCAATCCTATTGAAATAAAATCAGCATAGAGTAAAACATCTGCATTAGCAGTGTGTGAGAGTAATGATTGTATTGAAATCTCACCATGTTCCAACAACTCTTGCAGTACTAATATGGGTATGGTTATCACGGAAAAGCCTGGCTAAACTGAAATCTGCTACCTTAGGGTTCACTTCCTCATCCAACAACACATTGCTTGCTTTAACATCCCGATGAATAATGCGCGATCTCGAGTCTTGATGAAGATAGAGAAGCCCACGAGCTACTCCCATTATTATATTTTAACGCTTCCCCCAATCAAGCTCGCTACGTTTGATTGGGTATGTATCCATGCATGACATAAAATAATTTGGCATAATATGAATATCCTTGTTCAAACAATAATAATTTTAATTTTCCGTCTACTTTCATAATAAAATGGAAGCCAATCACCAAATAAAATTTGATCAAGGCTCTTATTGGGTAAGTATTTATAGACCAACAATCTTTCTAATCTCTCTAGGCAACAAAGCAGTAGGCATACAAGATTTCTATGTTGATTTTTAGCCCCAAGTTTAACTTCATTTAAAAACTCTTTCTTTCTTTTCTTGCCAAGTTCGATTCTAAATATGTTGAATAATAATAAGTGATTCCGCAAGGATAACAATCTTTGTGACTTGAACAACTTTTGCTATAAGAAGAACTTGCAGCAGGTCATGCATTTCAACGAGGTAATTGGTCATATTTCCCAACTTGCATGCATGACTTGTAACCAATTTTACGTTGAGGCTATACACAAAAATCCCATGAGGTGTAGCTCAATTGGTGATCACCTTGTTATGAGTTAATATGTAAAATCATGAGATTCAAAGTTCAAATCCCCGTGGGTTCGACTGACAGAAAAACAAATATGAATCCCACAAATGTTATACAACAAACATTAAAAATTGCTTTTACATAAATATTAATTATTCTTCCAAGAACAAAATTTCATTCATGAATCATTTCCACCTAATGTAATGGTATCCTCATTTTTCTTTATTTTTTCTTTATGCCCAAACTATGGCATCGGCTACAATATACACAAGTTCTATGTTCTAGGGATTTGGTACCCAATATTGCTTTAATAGTTTTTCGATGTAATTCCATGATCTAGGCTTCACCAATCAAACATAACACAAATAATTGACTCATGTATACTACCAAAGAAGGTATCTGAGGTGGTCATTTCCATCCAAATAATCTCCCATCTATCCTCATTTCATGATTGGGAATCATATATGCATTTCCTCAACATATCCAATAAGATTTCCATGTTGTACTTGGGTCTATCATATATTGGTTTGCCTATTACATTTAAAAATCCTTCATAATACTTGAGATACATGACATTTTTTATGCTAAGAATAGGGGTTCTTTCCTTTTCTTAAGTCAATATTCATTGGAAGATGAATGAATTATGTCCACTCTCATATGATCATTGCAAATTTTATTCAAAACTATTAAGTGTGAAAATTTCTGAATCTAACACATCAGAAACCCCTACTACAATTTCTGGTTTACTATCTCCTACTTGTTCTTTACGTTAACAAGCTATTTAATTCTATAAATATAGAAGTAAACACAAATACAACCTTCACAGATACACAATTCATGCACTGAAGTAAACAGAAACAGTAACACAAGGGACACCATTATTTTTAGACAATCGTCCTCGAAAAAACCCAATGAGAAAAAATCGATGCAACGTATATGAGGGTTTTATTATTAAGCAGATTTTGTGAATACAACTAGGGTGCCAAAAATGGCTCACCCAATACAGAATGTACTCAATAGTAGTACCTCTATTCGGAGACAAATATTCTAGCAAATCAGCGACCAGATGATCAACCCCATAATGACTCTAACTATGCCTTGTGCTAGACAATGAAAGCTGCTCCAAGCACTGCTCTAGAACTGCGTCACCCTCTCCCAGCTCAAGATCTGTTGATTAGTTCCCAATCTGCCTCACAGAATCTCCTAGCGCTGCCTCTAAAGCCCTCTACATCCTCTACATCAGCCTCTACGGATTCTACGTCAGCCCCTATGGCCCTCTGCGTCCTCTGCAAAGGATCCTACAGCCTTTGCGTTAGCCCTTCTTGGCCTATGTTGTCTCTCCCAACACTACTGCCTCTATTCTATGTATTCTTCAGCTTTGGATCAAAATCCCTTTCTTAACTACCCGTCACTTCAACTGATCTCTAACTCGATTTCCTCAGCAAATCCAACCCCATAAAACTGAATTCTTGATTTTCCTTGGTGTATCTCCAACTGACCCTCACGCCTCCTCTTATACTTTTCCTATTGATAATTCAACGGCCAAGATTAAGTCCCTAATCAACGGCTAATATTAGATCTCTCTTGATCCTCATTACTTAGAACTTTCTCACCTATTCTATATTAAGACACATTAATATTTTTATTTTCCTAAGTTTAGACTTAGGAACCCATTAAAAATATTAATTATTTTAATATCTCTTCATCTGGGTGGAATTTGTCCAAACTATTCTGGGTCTTGGAGATCTCATGTGTCTTAGCCTATCCACGAAATTTCATGGCTAGAGCACATTTGATGCCACCAAAAATAAACACTCCCTGTTAGCGAGGAATGTGCTCTAGTAATGCTTCACCATAGAAGCATCACATTGATCCTCCGCATCAGTCCTCCTGTGCTAATGCTAGACCTGCTACCCCACATCCACTGCACTGCTTCTTCCTGTACTACTTCCCATGACACAACCACTGCCACTGCTACATATATACTGTAGCTCCCTCTCAACATGTTTCGCATAGCACTACCACTGTTAACTGATGCACTGCAACTCAGTTACCGAGAAGTAAGTAACTGACTTCCCCCAAATGCTAACATCCCAATCAGTCTGAAAGCCTCGTGATGTTGAAGACACCTCTGCATCTATCATGTGCTCCCTCTACCGCCATTGTTCTGCTGCAACTTCTTCTTCCCCTCTCGCACTACTGCAAACTTCACTGCGCTGCTATAGATTTCTGCACTCAAACACTGCAGTGATGCTCCATCACACCTTGCTCCACCCGACACCTGTCATCATGCTACTATCATTAAGGGCTCGCGTAGCCAGATGTGATCCAATAGTTTGGGTACCTCAAGGATCCTCCCCCTCTTCTATAGTCCTCTCAACTACAACTCAATGTATCCCCACCTCTTCTCTAGGGGTGCATGAGCACTCATGGCACAATCGTCATCAGTCTCGACATCCTTCTCCACCTTTGCTGGAGTAGCCTTTGAGTCGGAAGCTTCTCTCTTACCTTTTATCCTGGGGCACTGAGATGCATAATATCCCAACTCCCCATAGTTGAAGTACTTGACCTCAATGGATATATATTTATTCTTCCTCTTCTGAACCCCCTACTATCCCACAGATCCTAGATCTACATCCTCGTCCTCCTCTTTCTTGATTCGAGCTCCCTTACTGCTACTTCATACCTTAGTCAACCTCCTGATCGCTTCCTGCCGAAGAGAAGCCCACATCTCCTCTCAATTGGGGAGGGTCGCTATGTCCAAAATGCTTTGGAAAAACATCTCCCAATCCTCGGAGACTGCATTCAAAGTAGTCCTGTCTATAAACGTTAGATTCGATGTAGACCCCACGAAAGTAAGTTGGTCACAAATTCCTTGCAACTTGAGATGGAACAAATCTATCTCTTCTTCTTTCTACATCTAATATGACCTCAACTAATTCCCTAATAACATCTTCCGCTGCACAAAAGAGCCCTGGTATAAGGTGGTTAGCGTTTGCCACATCTCCCTTGCTGTGTTCTTCTCAACAATATGCAGTATGACATGATCCTTGACCCCGTCTAGAATCATCCATTTCGATTTCGCTTCGGCTTCCTCATACTTCTCATTTTCATTCGGGTCAACTGGGACAACTATGGTTTTCAATGCATAGTCCTTGATGCGATGTTTATCTAGGACTGCGAGGATCCTGGCCTTCCAAATGACAAAATTGGAAGCCCTATCCAATCTATCTTGATCCCTCAATCCATTTACTGCCATCTCTACTTCTCTTCTCTACACTCCCTCTAAGTCTCGACTTCCCTCCTAGAAATCCTACAACCAATTGTCGAATCACTCCTCTCCAATCCTCCTTTTCCCCTACAACTCGGATCTATATTTCTTAGCTATAAATCTCTCGAGGTAGTGCTTCCCTCTAACTTGGTTTAGTCCCCTTAGACACTATTCTACATAGACAGAAACAACGTCCCACCAGCTCCTCAAATCACAATCTATACAACTCCCTTAGCCCAGAAAACTAAAGAATCTGAGCCCTTCAAGCTCTGCACAATCACGGCTTGGGCTAAATATTCTCCTCCCAGCCAACTACATTAATTCTTCCTGAATCAAAAAGATGAAGTGGCTCTCCGTAAGCCTCTTCTGCCTCACTCTGCCTCTCTGCTCGCCCTTCTCCTAGCTTAGAATGCTGATGCAGGCTCTGCGTGAGCCTCAACGTCACCCTCCCAGCACTGTGTCACTCCTCCTCTTGCCTCTTCAGCATTGGAACAACGTTATCTCTTAGGAAAACTGCTTCTTTACTGCAAATTCTCATATTTATTTGGCTGGTGTCTTCAGTCGTCCTTGATCTGCAAGCCCTTTGACACCATGTGAAAATTTCTGAATCTAACACATCAGAAACCCCTACTGCAATTTTTGGTTTACTATATCCTACTTGTTCTTTACATTAACAAGCTATTTAATCGCATAGATATCAAAGTAAACACAAATGCAACCTTCACAGATACACAAATCATGCACTGAAGTAAACAAAAACAATAACACAAGGGACACCATTATTTTTGGACAATTGTCCTTGGAAAACCCTAATGCGGGAAAACTGGTGTAGCATATATAGGTTTTTATTATTAAGAAGATTTGAAGAATACAACTAGGGTGACATAAATGGCTCACCCAATAGAGAATGTCCTTGGAAGTATTAACTCTATCGCGAGATAGATATTTCAGAAAATGAGCAACCGAATGATCAACCCCATAGTGACTCTAACTATTCCTTGTGCTCTACAGTGAAAGCTACTCCAAGCATTGCTTTGGAACTCATCACCCTCTTTGGAACTTTACCACCCTCTACTATCTCAAGATCTGCTGATCCACTCCTAGTTTTCCCCACAGAATCTCATAGCTCTCCCTATGAAGCCCTCCGTGTCCTCTGCGTTAGCCTCTATGACTTGAGCCTCCTCTTATGCTTTTCCTGTTGACGATTCAATGACTGAGATTATGTCCCTAATCAAGGGCTAATATTAGATCTGGTTTGATCCTCATCACTTAGAACTTTCTCACACATTTTATATTAATACACATTAAAAATATTATTTATTTTAATAACCCATTAAAAATATTAATTATTTTAATATCTCTTCATCCGGGTGGAATTTGTCCAAATGATTTCTGGGTCTTGGAGATCTCATGTGCCTTAAACTCTCCACCAAATTTCATGGCTAGAGCACCTACGATGTTATGAAAAAACAACATTAAGAACACCTTTCCAATACTCTACCTTGTTATTCCATTACTCTATGACAATTAGGTAAGCCTCATTCTTAATTGTGTCTTCCACATTCTTATGCATGATCCAATTCCTTCATTTAGTTCTTTTATAGCGTCCTCGTTCTCTTTTCATTGTAATAAATATAGTTTACTTGTGGGAAAATTAGTTTGACCTTCATTATCTATATACCACAAGTCATTTGGCTCTAACCACTCAATATATCTAATGGATTCCTCATACCCTAATACTAATACATCATTGAGTACTATAATTAGATGTATTGGATAGTAATGAGATGTCCAACCAGTGCATTTTTTTACTTATTTCATGTATATCGTAAATAAAATGTTCAATTCACACACCTTGCCACCTAGAATAACCATTCTTTTCAATTTTGTAGTATGTATCCATCATTCCACTCAAGGAAATTTACGATTAGTTACTGACCCCTTTAAAACATGGATACAATGTGAGTGGACTAGCAATACAGAGCCACAACCTCCACACAACAAACACATTGCAATCTATGAGATTCACGCTTGCCATCAAACCTCTAGGACCTTGGCTCTCAATCATAATTTAAGTCACTCCCCCCCACACCAAGGTGTGTTGCCACTAGAGTTTCGTTTTTAATTCAAAACCCCTGCAATTCATTCTAGGATTGGCTTCTTTTCATGGTATCTCTAATCTCTCCAATATGGAATTTTGGTTATCGCTTCTCTGTTCCCTTCTTTGGTTCAATTTTTGTAGCCATATTCCTCACTTCATCCTCCTTGTAATTCTAATTCTCTCCCCCTGCTATTAGCCCGATAAGCTTAATCCCCTCTGAATCCCCCCTGGTATTACTCTATGAGTGCTATGTTCTTCCCTCCTACACAAATGATCATTTTTCTTAGTGGGACCTAGTTTGGCGAATTGGGGTTTAGAAACCTTGTAGAAGCAGTTTGATGGGGCCAATAATAATTTACTGCTTTAGCATGGAACCTTACACACATATACCTTTCCAATGACACAAGAATCATCTCAATTGGAGTGTGTATGCAAAAATTATGTCAATTGGAAGATGACCTTCCTATTTAGACCACTATAATTTGAGAGCATGACATTTCATCCCCTATTATTCATGGAAAAGGGGCTAACCATCTCATCACAATGGATAATACTCTAGAAAGCTCCATATTGTAACTCTAGTTAAGAGTTGAAGGATTGAAACTTAGCCATTAGTAGGCTATCAAGTTTTGTGATAATCGAGCCACTAGGAGGAAAAGGGGTTCCATTTTATGGGAGTGCATTTTTTCCATAGATGAGTAGAGTAGACGAGAGTGGAGTAGAGAGAGGAGAGAGAAAATAGATATGGTTTCTACATTGTAGCATTCCATGCACCACAAGTCCCTCTCTTTGTACTTGCATCTATTTTCCATGTAAAGAAAAAGAGCAGAGAAACCTCACCTTCTAGTTGGGTTTCCTCCTAAAATGGTTTTTGAGGTTATATCTTGTGTTAATTTGTGGTTCATGAGTTTTATTTCATTGTTCTCTATTTTCTGCATAATTATCATTTACATAAATACGCAAAAAACAATAATTAACAGATCCAAGAATCTAAGGAGAAATAAATCCTCATAGTTTAGATTTTGATTTTTCTAATATATTTTAGAAGGTCTATTGTGATGAATTGTCCAATGAGATATCCATGATAGTTTATAGATCAATGATGAAAATATAAAATATTGAAAATAAATTAAATATAATATAAAAGTATATTAAATTGTTAAACTTGGCCACTAAACCTCGAAAGACCCAGTGTGTGATTCAACTAATAAACTTGGCAATTGAACCTCAAATAACTCAAATCTACAATTAGAAGGATACATGTGGGTCACTTCATTTGAAAATGACATCCCATTATGTCTAAATACTTCACTTTAATGGAGATTAAAGGACATTGTAAACTTTGATATTAGGCTTTACATGAATATCACAAACGTTAGCATCACATTATCAAATCTTATGCTCATTTGGCTCATGTTATTGTCACATTATCCAATCGGACTCTCGTATTAGATCAAAAATCTTGACTTCAATGGGCATTGAAGTGCATGCTATTTTTTCATGGACAACAAAACACCTATCATCACATTATCAAGCACTAGGCTCATTTGTCTCATGTGTTATTATCACATTATCATGAGAAGTGAAGAGACCTTGAATGAATTTGGTGTTTCCTACTTCCACCTTGAATGAATTTGTTGTTTCCTACTTCCATGATATGAGTGACATGGAATGTTTGTGAATTTGCATCCTTACACTAGAGGAAGACAAGGTGAAAGAAGCAAAACTACAAGGATCAGTTTGTAAAAGGACAACCAAATTGAGAATAAAGAAGACAAAGGTGAACATTTAAGGTGGAAGAAACATAACCATAAGGGTCACTTGGTAAAATGTTAATCAAATTTAGAAATATAGAGACGCCTTGGTTGCTACTTAACATTTTTAGATATCTTGCAAGTGAAAAAAATAGCAAGCTTTCCCATGCTCGATGAAAATGTAGTGGGACATTAAATGAATTTGGAAGACGTTAAATGAATTTGCATTTTCCCACTTCAACGCGTTGAGTGTCATGGAATATTTGTGAACATTCATTATTGCACTTACCAAAAATATGAAATTATTGAGCAAAAACAAAAAGACCAAACACCAAATAAAACACAATAACAACACTATGTAAAATTAGAAGAAAAAGACAAGAAAATGTTTGATAAAAAACCAACAAAATTAACAACTGAAAACACAAATTAATAATATTTTTTTATAAATTAACAATTATACACAAAAATATATAAACATTTAAAATTTTAAAATAACTTTCAAATCCAAATTAACAAAATTTCCATATAAAAATAAATAAAATAAACAAACATTAAAATCTTAATATTCTTTATATACAAAAACTTCTTAAAAAATAATAAAAAAATATAATCTATTACATATATCATTAAAGATTTTTTTTTCTCAAGACTTTCCTTTTTCCTTTCCACCTTCCAGTGAACTGAACTAAAAAATTACTATAAAATATTTGAGCAAAATCAATTAAAACTTTATATAATTAAAATAATCACATTAAATATCTTAATTAAAATTTAATTTTTCTGCACTTTCAAAAGATGAATAATAAAAATATATATTGTCACATATGCATTTAAACAAATATTTTTTTCCTCCCACATATTTTTTTTCCCTTTTTCAGAATGTCTGAACTTTTGAAAAGTTAGTATGAAAAACAAAATAATAAAACAATTATATAATAAAATATTTCATTTTGTTCACACTAAACTGGAACCGTATACCACACAAAATAAAGACTGGAATATCAGAATTCTGAACCTCAAAAACT
>APFE030803806.1:0-18870 GCA_000404065.3 Pinus taeda
AAAATTGAACTCACTGATCGTGGCCAACCACTAAGGCTACCTGCCATTCAGATTCAGTTGGTAAAATAGATACCGCAAACCATTGTGATCACTCATTAATACAAAAATCCTTCCTAGAAGATAGTGCCTCCACTTCTTCAATGCATGTATTCCAACTCAAGGTCATAAGTGGGGTAGTTCTGCTTGTGTTCATTTAGTTTTCATGACTCATAACACACCACCTGTCCATCCTGCATGAGGACTCCACTAAGTGCTCTCTTGCAAGCATCTTTACATACTACAAACTCTTTGTCTACATCTGCAATCTTTAACGCTGGTGCATGTGTCAACAACTTCTTGTGTTTCTCAAAACTAGCCTCACACTTCTATGCCCATTCAAATTTTTTACCTTTTATCTGCAATGATGTGATATGATAAGCAATCTACGAGAAGTTTCTAATGAACCTTCTATAATAACCTACCAACCCCATGAAGGATCTCACATAATCTACATTTCTAGGAGCCACCCACTCCATGATAAGTCTTATTTCTCTAGGTCCAATGCTATGCCATCCTTGGAAACCACATGTGCCAAGTAGTGTACCTCAGTTTGAAACAAAATGCACTTGGTGATATTAGCATACAATTGATGCTCTCTCAACAACCTCAACACTACCACTAAATGCTCGACATGCTCTTCCTCATTTTTAGAATACTCCAATATGTCCTGAATGAACACACCAGCAAACTTATCCAATTTCAGACACAACACACTATTCATCAAGCACATAAATGTAGTTGGAGAATTATTCAAACTGAATGGAACTACATCAAACTCATAATTCCCATACCTGGTCTGGAAATTTGTCTTCTATATGTCCTCTTCTTTAATTCATACCTAGTGGTATTTTGATCTCAAGTCGATCTTCGAGAACACTGCTGCTCCCTTCAACTGATCGAACAAGTCATTGATCCTTAGCAACAGATACCTGTTCTTGATGGTCACTTCCTTCAGCTGCCTATAGTCAATGCACAATCTGAGAGTACCATCCATCTTCTTTTCAAAAAATACCGGTGCGCCCCATGGTGATACACTTGGCCTAATGTATCCCTTGTCCAAATATTCCTTCAACTGCAACTTCAAATCAACCAACTCAAGTGTACTCATCCTGTAAGGTGCCTTTGATGCCTGAGTTGCCCCTGACACCAACTCAATAGAAAAGTATACCTCCCTATGAGGTGGCAACTCTGAAATTTCCTCATGAAATACATCCTAAAACTATTGTAGAACTGGGTATCTTCTCAAAACTTTTGCATCCTCAACCTCCTTCCCTTTGTTACTAGAAATGTGCAGTACGAATAACACACATTCCTGCAATTATGCTTTGCTTGCATAGCTGTTACCATCCTAAACGATGTGGCACTCAATAAATATTTCATAATAATCCACCTTGGTTCTCCATTATCATCCAAGCACTCAATAGATTTTTCATCACAATCCACCTTAGTTCTATGAAGGTACAACCAATCCATGCCCAACAACGCACTGTATGATCCTAACAACAATACATTCAAATGTGTTGTGGTAGGCATACCATTAAAATCAAATGCACAAGATATTACCCAATGGTGAACTCGCTTCTTGGTACCTATAGCCATCTACACTAACTAAGAATCAACATGCACTTCCTTTTTCAAACCACACTTATCCACTAGGTCAGGACTAACATAACTATAACTAGGTCCAGGGTCAATCAAAATAGAAACAACTTGATCACAAAGTTTACCGTCCATCTCAATAATAGATACCTGATGGTTTGCCTGTATGTTATCCACTGTTGCATAGATACGAGGAATACTATGACCAACATCCCCAAACGTCTACACCTCTTGTGCACTATATATCTAAGGCCTACCACCTTGATTCTCTAGATAACCTCACCTGCGATGATCTTTGCCACAAGTCCAACACTCTATAGGCTTCTAGCCTACAACCCTATTCTACTCCTTAGATCAAAATCCCTGTCCTAAATCTAATGTATTGAAATTCTTAGATGGAACTACATTATCTTTATTACCAGTACCCTGAGATTTTTCTCACTTCTTGTCCCATTTAACTTTGTTATTTGCATTGCCTTTATAGTCCATCTTAGTCTTAGATCCCCGCTTTGATTGTTCATAGCAGTGATTTAGCTTTCATATGGCCTCTTCCAATGATCTAGGCTCATCAGACTCAATCATATCTTTGAATGCAATTGATAATCCACTAATGAATCTCTAAATCTTGGCCTTCTCCTTGAGGTAAGGCACATACCTCAGTAGCTCCAAGAACTTACTAGTGCACTCGTCATCTGTCATCTATCCCATCTTTAGCTCATAGAATTGTTTTTCCTTGTCATCAAAGTATCTCTCTGATAGGTAGTTCTTCATTAAAAACCTCTCGAACTCACTCCAAGTCAATTCTTCCTCATGAATACATTTGACATTCTTCACGTCTTCCCACAAAATGTATACTTTACCTTTGAGACTGTGTTATCACTCTAATATTTCTTTCGAAGTTAAATAAGGAAGAAAAGTCAAAGGTAACCACAAACCACTTTTGGAGATCAGGACCTAACCTTCCTAATGCTCAGAGAGGGCTCTCTCTTTATAATTTAAATTGTTTTAGTTAAGATGATTTTAGGCTAGTTATTTTTTGAACTTGGGTTTTGGTTTGAATTTGGGTGGTGGGTTCAATTTACTTAGATGAACAAAGGTTTTATTTTACCATTGGGCTATGGGGTAAAATTTCATAGAAACAAGACTGGATTCAGTTCTAAAAATAGTGTCTATAGGGCAAGATACATGAGTTACTGCAGATCTCAAAGGCTAAATGGTGAAATGGTTTCAAATTGGATCCAGGGAGAAATTAAGGGTTCCCTAGGTCAAAATGTGCAAGGATTGAAAGAAATCAACTGGGATGGGAGAGCAATTAAGGGTTCTCAAATTCGGGTATCAAAGGAAAACATGTAAATGACTAACCGTGCAAAATAGAGTGTACTTAAACAAATTCTGAGTGATATCTCCAGTTAATTAATTCAAATTTAGAACACATTTAAGATTATGAAACACATAATAAGGTAACAAGATCAAACAAAGAAGATGCTTCACTTCAAATAGCTCATCTCATGAATCCTGTAGCGAAATTCTTTTATTACTTGCTCTAGTCTATTGACTTGAAAGTGGTACAATCACCCTTAGGTTTTAAGATCAAAATAACTCTACAAATGTAAAATAATCCACATTAATACTTCGAATTTTGAAGTATTTATACAAAAATAATTTAAAAAATATCTCAAACTGCATTGAGAACTAATCTAGGAAAATGAAATATCTTCATGCAAGAAGATAGAGACAACTATTGAACTGCTATTTGTTGTCCCTTTTATTTAGGTTTTGTTGGCTTTCCTCTTTGATATTTTTCCCTTTAAGCTGCTTGGATATTTGGTCTTCATGCTGGATGTTCTGTTTTACTTTAACCTTTCATCTGACACACTTTAACCTTGCTGACCTGTCAATATCCTTTTACTGTGCCCTTTTACTTTTTACCGTACATTTATATTTTTACTGTGTATTTACTATAGTAAATCATTGAGTTTTTCCCATCTTTCCTCATATGGTAATTGGATATTGAAAATATTTCTGTATATTTCATCTGCCTCTGTATAGTTGGCAAAAGTTGGCTTATTAATAAACAGGTGTTTTACTTCATGCTGGAGGTAAAACAAGTTTTCAAATTTTTGGTATAATACTTTGCCTATGGGTATGCCATTCATGGATGAAGTATTTACCTGATCTGTGGCCACTTCCCTCATATTCTTATTGTAATCCTCTTGTGTCATTAGCTTATCATTTATAACTAAGGGATTAGGTAATCCATTTTCCTTCAAAAGTTTGGACTTAATCATGAACCTGTCAATGGCTAGTTGCATGGTTTGACACTTATCCTCCAAGTTCAACATCAAATTCCTCTTAGTGAGGACTTTTCCGACTTCCAAAATTGTGCCTGTTCTGTCAGGTATCTCAATCTCTTGAAACTCATACTTATTCTTGGAGTTTAGGAAGTGGATGATCCTTGTTGCCTCCTCTGGCATATCTCCAAGTTCTTCTTTGAATTTCTGAATGGCTTATGTAGCCTGCTTTATCAAATCAATTTCTCCTTAAGTCTGTTCATCTCATTGGTTTGAATGGACATTTCTTCCATTGCTTTGACCATCCTATTTGCTTCATCACCTGTGGAGCCTGTTGTTGTTAATCCTGCTGCTGCTGTAGTAGTCGGTAACGCAGTGGCCATTGGAGCAGTGGGAGCTAAAGATGATGCCAAAGTAGAAGGTACAACTGTGGTCACTATTGGAATGACAGTTGTAGGAGCATTATCCAGACTTTCTTGTTTGATCTGCATCAAGTTATCCAGTTCTCTCTCTATCTCCTTCAACTGATCATTTAGTTGCAACACTAGGTCCATCATCTCATCATGATTTCTCTGACTTTCTAGGACCTCTTTTGTTTGTGGATGTTGTGAAGGAGGAAACTTAAGTTGTTTCTTGAGGGATGCTATGCCATCATTCTTCTTCTTGATTTATTTCTCTGTGGCCTTGTTGAAGCCCCGAAAATCGGGTCTACAACAAGGGGGATACCCACCCGGTCTGGACCTTGGTTAGCCGCTCCTTTTCCGTTTGGTATAGTGGGTCCGACTAGGGATATGGAACCAGTTTCCCAATTTGTGTGTGTGTGTGTGTGTGTGTGTTGAGAATTGATATTTCCTTTCTAATAATTTCTAAGTAAAATTCTTTTATTCTAAATCTAATTTATCAACATGCAATTGTATTCTAATGAATAGAAATATTTAATTCTAAAATTAACCCGGGATTTAATCTTTTAGTTATGTAATCTAAAATAATTTCAAATGGCAATTGGTAATAAAGATCATTCAATTGCTATGAGAAAAGAATTCAATAAGGATAAACCATTTCGTATAAAAAGTTAAATGAAACAATTGTGAAAAACATATCACATAATAAGTTACTCATATATTAAGCATAAATAGAATAGCTATCACCATACAGAAGTGCCAAATGATAACTCAAGCATTCAAGAATTCTAAATAACTGAACTTGAATATCACCCCAATGCATAAGCATAAATTGTTAAGAGATAAAAGTACCATTTATAAGAGGTTCTACTCATAAGCTTCAGAAATAATGATCTATCTCTTCTTAATTCAACATCTACTAAGAGTACAAAAGTGCAATTTCAATAGTAGATATTAAACACAGATATCAATAAATCATGTTCCATTCATTCATCAAAACCTCCTTGGAGGGTGCAAAAGTGCATGTTCTGAGGACAAGTTTTGATAAATTTGAGGACCCTTCTCTAAATGCATAATAAAGGTTTAAATGCTACTAGCTAAATCTAAACATAGTTTATTAAAAAAATGTAGGAAGCCGTTTAAATGACCGTCCTCATTTCAGGAAAAAATAAAGCAAACTAAAACTAAAACTGAATCTAAAACAAAAACTAGCAATTAACTATCTATGTATCTATTCCTTGTAGTCGCAAGAGTTCAACATTTGCTTAAGGAGAGTTGGTTGGCCAACCTCCGATTTTAGCTGTCCTGTGAAAATGGAATCGACAAGTGCTGGCGCCATCTTCTCGGCAGAGTTAATGATACATCTGAGAGTCATGCACTGGCTGTGTGGTTTTACCAAGTACGTCTAGTAAGAATCCAAATTCAACTTGGTTAACCTTTTGATGGACTCTGCTCTTTCTTGAGCCTTCTGTCTCTAGCTTGTCTATAGATGTTGTACATTTGGTAAAAAACCTGGAGTGGTCTCTGATATTTACATACTACCTTAAGAATTTCCCTGATAAATACCATGGGTTTTAGAGCTCGGGTTTCGCCTTTAGCCTTTAGCATTTTTTTCTACATTTTTCTGGGTTTACAGGTGGCTGAATAATTTGAGGCTTTCCTCTTCAAGGGGTTTTGCCCAACGATGCGCGATTAGCGCTAATTGCGCATTGGTAACTGCCTCTATTTCTCAATCTGGGCTTCCCTGGTGCCATTTTTCGCCTATCGCGCGCGTTTTTTTTTACGGGATATAAACTTTAAATTTTGTGGAAAGAATGACTCCATGAGTTCTTGGCTCTTAGTATTAAATTTTCTGTTTGCGATATCAACACTATCGAGTACCCATTTGACCATGTCCGTGTATGGAAGAATCTTGGGCCTCGCCGCTACCTGGTGCAAGAACGAACATGCTAGTTCTGTAATCGATGCCTCAGATGACTCGCATGAATCTGCAGTCGCTGTAACCTCCATTACTCTGGGATTTTCTTCCTCGAGTAGGCTATGAATGCTTTCCCAAGTAGTAACACCGAAATCTCTGTTACAGGAGGTGTCTGTGTACAAGGGTGTCATTTATTTATCTTCAAAACTCGGAGCTTTACGCTTCTTTCCCATAATATACTGAACACTGCTATGTATACCTCTCTACTTTTCGCTCCTGCAATTTACAAATGAGGCAAGAGTAATGATAAGAAAAAGGTGATGGGAAATCTTTAAATGGAAAAATCTTATAAAATATATCACCCTACGTGAAAAGGCCCTTCGATTAGATCAAAACCTTATTTCATTAATGATTACCAACTAACTCATTAATTATCATTAACGTGCATAATTGGGCATCGGTTTATGAATTTTTTTTTTCGAATAACGAGCCCTGAAGATCTACGATAAGGTGATTTTGCGAATTGCTTCGCAATATCGCAGATCACAATGTTGCTAATCCGTTGTGTGTGGCAATCATCCATTACCATGTGTTTTCTGCGAAATGTAATTTGCGAGGCGCGCCATCGCATATTGACGATTTGAGGCATTTTACCTTAAGTGATATTTGAGGCATGCGATGCGATGTGTGCCTTTAGTGCATGATTTCGCATCGCGATTTCGCAATCTTAGGATTCCGTTTGTAGGATGGCATCCATTACCTTTTTGCGATGTGACACTCTTTAATGAGAGAATGGTTTTGTTCGAACTTATCATAAAACTTAAGTCCTTTTTGATTTTTTGGGTATTCTCCTAAGTTTATGATAGTAAGATTTATTTAAAAAAGGAATACAAGTACTAATTTTTTATTTTTATTTTTTGGATAAAGGGTCCCCACTTATTTAGTATTAGTAATAAAACTAAATAAGAGGGGGGTTGCTATTGGCCAAAACAGGCCTTAACATCACTTGGGTCATGGCCTAGTTCAATGATTAAGTCCTCCAAGGATTTTATCTTGGTGTCTTTAGCCTGTGAGGAGGCCTTCTCCAGCTTGAATTGGGCTGCCACATTATCCAATGAATCTTTTAGCTTAAAAGCATCCATGGCCTTTTCTGTTAGGGTGGAGTAAATCATTTCTCCAGCCTTCTTGTGAAACTCTATCTGATCAATGGGATGAACATCCATGGCCAACACCTCAAAATTAGTTTTTTTGAATCTGCAAAGGTCTTTGGTTGCTATACAGTGGGTTGCAAAAATGATACCTGCATTTTCCCTGCTTTGATGTCAAAGGCCAACATCAGTCTGGTCTGGTTTGGTGGTGTAAGCTTGAGGTATTAGGCATATGTCTCTACCTTCAATTTTTCATTCCTCACCTTTATCTATTTGAATCTATCTTTGTTATCCTTTTCCTTGTCAGTTGGCTTGACATAGGAAGAAACCTCCATACCCTGTTGTTTATCTATCATCTGTGTGTTGGAGGTTGATGGTTGGTGTGTTTCCTCTGATGCAGTTGCTTCTTTACTTTTCCGCCCCATTGCCTCAGTGTTAGTTATTTCATCTGAAGCAATGTTTCCCTCTCGTTCAAAGACAAGATTCAACTTGGGCCTCTTGCTTAGCTCAAATAGCTCATCAGTAGTCTCCACGGTAGAGCTAGATGCCTCCTCCCTGTTCCTCCTAGGATTCTTCTCTTCATTGGTTGGGGTTTGAAGGACAGGGGGAATGTTGATTGGCTCCCCTTGTTCTGGAACCTGCAGGAAGGAGTTGTCATCAAATTTTCTTTCAAGATCAATGACTGTGTTCTCTACGTCCACAACAGTGCTGTCCATATCAATCAAGGTGTTCTCCACCCACTCATCCTGGTTATCAAACTATTCAATGTCAGGTCTTGGGTGGTAGATGTATGCTCCCAACTTGACCCTAAGTCTAAACTTGTTTATGACCCCACGAGGGTCATAGTGCCACATGAAAATGTTTCTGAATTTCATTTATTGAAGTAACCCGTCGACCTCTAGTCCAACCTCTCTGTTGTTGCAAATGAATGGGCCCATTTGGTTTTTCACTTTGAACTGGGATTTTTTCCTATAAGCTAGGAAGTGGACCTCATCAAAGTTGATGATTTGTATGAATTATTCAAGAGAAAATATCCTCATAGGGAGGTATTTGGTCAACTTATAGGGGGCTAGCTCACAACCATAAATTTTGATCTCAGCGTGGTTTTGGTAAAAGTACCAATCTCCCACCTTGTTGTTCTTGGCCAATTGCAATGCTCTCTTGATCTCTGTGCTGATTCTAGGCTGAGTCTTTGAAGTCAGCATGTTCATGAATGGGTACACAAAAGAGTCTATGAAGTCTTTGTAGGTGAATAGTGTGGAAAATTTATGGACCAAGGGTGTCCAGTAAATGACTGATCTCTCCTTTCCATTAGTGTCCAATTTCTGGATCCTCATAGGGAACTTGTCTGTCTGGTAATACAAAAACATATAAAACAACACTTAAGAGTATTTGAAAACTCTTTCAGTGGGCAATCTGGTGAATTGTTCATGGATTATGTCTGCAATGAATTGAGCATAATAATACATAATAGTAGGAGGCTTTCCTGGAGTGAAAATGGCCAGGAAGGCCATGATTACCTCATCCACATGCTCATCTGATGTGTATCCTGGGATGCATGAGAGCATGTTGATTATGTGCTTTCCAGTCTCTGAAAAAATAGTGGCAACATAGGGTGGAGTGTATGTAGGAGTATGACGTTCCTCAATGACGAAATTCTGGAAATTTTGTATGATTTTGACTGGGTCTAATGTGATGTATAGGTCCAATAGATTTCCAATGGGCAGAGGGGTCTAATTTGGGCTAGGCTGGATTTGTAGCATCTGGTTGATGGATTCAGCAGTAATGGTGAATAGTACATCATGGTTTGGTGCTACAATATCCCTTTGACTTAGGAAATAGCAGGCATGACAAAAATGTACAATGTCTGGTAATAGGTAAACTTATGGGAATGTATACTTGGGCAAATGGGATTCCCAACGGTGAATGTCATCTACATTTTTTAGAAACCTATCCTTACTCCAACAATGGATTTTCAGAAGGTGGCCTGGAGTAGCAATGTATTTAATTGGAAATCCTTGTCTACTAGGGCCAAATGGTCCATGTCCAAGTGAGGGGTTGACACATGTCTGACATCCATAGAGGTCTAGGCAACCATCTTTACGATAAATGTGGGAATTAGGCTTGTGTAGATTGTATAAGTGAAGTTTTGAAAACTCATGTGCAGTGATAGGGAAATGGCAGTTTGCAAGGTAATGGTTTCGGTATTCAGCAGGAAATACTCTTAATTCAAGGGGAAATAAATTAAATTAAATTAATTATTTCTTGAATATACTGTGCATTTTTAAATTGAGAGGGACGTTTCTAGTTTGTTATCAAAATACGTAGAATTTGAGGTTCAAAATATAAATTGGTTTTGATGGTAGATGCAGAGGGCACTGTGGCTTCAGTTGTGCACTCGAGGGCTTAATTGGGCTTCTAGAGCGTGTTCGGGAGGAAGTTGGCGGTTGATTTCGGTTGCAAAAACTCGGGTTTGTAGAGGAAGGTTTGGAAGCTTTTGCAGAGAAAATGAGTGAAAAAGGGTGCAAATGGGTGTCCTTCGCCTTTTAACTAGCAACGGTTAGAAATTGGTAGGGAAATTCATTATGAACCATAATGGTTTTGGGCTTGCACGGGGAGGCGGTTTAGGGGGCCATCGTACCCCTTTTGGCCATCGGGCGGTATTTTCCCGAGAGCACATGAGTTCACATAGTACTGCCATGTAGCCAAAAGGGGCCTGGGAAATACCGCTCATATCACGCGCTCTCAGGTGGGTAAAGTTTGGGAGGTGAATGGACCCGATATGGATGCGTGCTATCAGATTTGGGGGTGGCAGATTGGACGACTATTGGGTGGTAAAGTTGCATGGTGGGAAAACGAGGCGGAAATTAGCGGGGCCCAAGGATTAATTACAATTGATTTGTAATTAATTTATAAGTAATGGCGGGATTAAAAATATAATGACTGGGGTTTATGTAGAGGGATTAGTTTACCACACCAGAGTGGTGGGTCAAACAAGTTTTGTCAGGAATATGGTGAATTGGAGGGTTTATTAATAATCGGGGGGGGGGGGGGGGGGGGGGGGGGTGGTATAAAACTTAGGATAAAGAGTTTTATGGGTTTTTTTGGTGGGTTTTTAGTGAAATAGGTAATTAATAAGGGGAAAATGATTTTTTCAAAGGGGAATGGGTTTCACACTAGGGAAAAGGGGTTTTTGGGTGTGGAAATGAATTTTGGAGGGTAATTTTCTAGGGAAAAGTGTGAAACGATGGGGCAAGAGTGAAAATGAAGGGAAAATGGTATTTTAGCAAGAAATGATGGGATGATGGGGAAATTAGTAAGTATGTAGTGGGGGTGAAATGGAATGAGGGGAAGTATCTACTGATTTGCCAAGATTAAACAATTTGGCTAGATCTTTATTCTCTAGCTATAAACAGGAAATTTAAAGCATGAAGTAGTCAAGATTAAACAATTTGACTATCATGGGTTGTGGCATGTATGAAAAGCTACATAAAACCATTATTTTGGACATTAAATTAAAAAGTAGTGGCATTTAGACTTGCACACTTTCATGATCTGTTTTTGTTTGGGGTTCATATTTTTTCATTTTTTGATATTTTCTTATTCTTTTTGTGCTTTGATATTTATTTTAGGACATACCCTCTTCACATTTTTTAATTTTAATATGGAAAAAATTTGCAGAAAGCAAAGGTATGTACAATATTACAAGACTTAACCACAGTCAATTCAAAATTATGAGTCCTATTATTATAGGACTTTAATAGTGGCTCCACATGGGGATGGCATTTCTAGGTGAAATGTCAAGAACTCTAAAGATCAGTAGCCTTTGAATTGTGACTGTAGTTACCTTGTGAACTGTCTTTCTGTGATTCTGCTTTATTGATAGTTATGATAGTGAATCCTTCAAAGCTCAGGGCCTTCTCTCTGGGCTTCAACTTCAAAGGATTACCATCCAATCCAATCTACACTCTGCAATGTTATGTACAATGATGAAAAGTAAAGTTCACTATTGTTAATCAATGGAAAAGTAATGCTTCAACATTATACCATTAATAGGTCCTCTTGGTAGATATGATCCATCTATCTCTCTCAAGAAAAAGGCATTGTTACCCCTGTAACCATAAATGACATAAGGCCCTTGCCACAAAAAAATTAGATTTTCCATGCTTGCCTTTGTCTTCTTTCCTTGAATCCCACTTAAGGACTTTATATCCTATGTAAAAATCATCTAATTAGTCTTTTTATCAAAAACCTTCTTGATTTTGTCCTGGATTACCTGTGATTTTACATATACTTCTTCCTTGGTCTGCTGTAGGTGTATGGTATGATTTATTCCTTTGAATATCATTTGGTTCCCCCTATAATTCCTCGATGACCTTCATCATTGGTACTCCTAAAGTTGATGGAAAAACAAAATCCATCCCATAAACCAGCTGATAAGGTGATGTTCCAATGGACTTCTTAGTAGTTAGTCTATCTACCCATAAGGCGTTGACTAACTTCTTGTTCCATGTATTTTTTTTTTTATCTTCCAATAAATTTCTTAATGATATTGACCAAGATTTTATTAGATGATTCTGCAAGTCCATTACCTTGAGGGTAATAGGCTGTGGAGTGGCCAAGGGTGATGTGGTATTTGTTGCAAAAGTCTGTCATATTTTTTGATTTAAAGGCATCTGCATTATTAGTAATGAGCTTCTGGGGCATACAAATCTTGATAGGATATTATTCTCTAAAAAGGAGATAATGACAGTGTCTGTGGCTTGTCTAGAAGGTATGGCTTCTATCCATTTGGTGAAATAGTCAGTGGTTGTCAGAATCCATTTGTGTTGAGCTGAGGAGGCTAGGTGTATTTCTCCAATGAAGTCTAACCCCATTGTTGAAATGGCATTTCAATGGAAATTGGTTTAAGAGGAAAGGGTAAAAGTTTTCTCTTTCCCTCAAATATCTAGCATTTATGACACGAGGTCACAATTTTCTTAACATCTACAAACAAAGTGGGCCAGTAGAAACCAACCCGCAGGATTTTGTCAGCACTAGTCTTCCAGTACAAGTGTCCTCCACAATCCCCTGCATGAAACTCTTGCATGATTTTATCAGCTTCATTTTTTAGTAAAAAATTCAAAAGAATACCACTATTGTCTTTCCAAAATAATGCATTATCTATGATACAATACTTTAATGACTTCATATTTAAAAATCTAGCTTTATTTATTGTTAAACCAAGAGGAGCTTGTAAATTTTGTAATACAAATATAATATCTGCATACCAGGGTGAATCAGTAAAAGGTTCACTGATCAGTGGAGTCGCCATCTTTTCCTGATCATCAAGGGCACTAATGAAGTTTATATCAAGGGCCTGACAGTTCAATTCAGCCATGAGTTTGGCTAAACCTTATCCTTTGATAAGCTTAGTTGGCTTTATCTCTATGTCATATTCCAATATTGTGGCAATCCATTTTCCTCTTTTCCCTTCAGGCTCGTTTTGTGTCAAAATGTCCTTAACTACATAATTTGGAACATAAGCAATAATGTGAGAATACAGAATGTATACTCTGAAATATTTGATAGCCTTTACTAAAACTAATGCTTGTTTTTCCATAATATTGTAATTGAGTGTGGCATCTCTTAAGGATTTACTAAAAAATGCAATTGGTTGTTATTTTGCAGTAAGATTGCTACAATGTTGTGTTCTAA
Source organism: Pinus taeda (assembly GCA_000404065.3). Classification (NCBI taxonomy): domain Eukaryota; kingdom Viridiplantae; phylum Streptophyta; class Pinopsida; order Pinales; family Pinaceae; genus Pinus; species Pinus taeda. The sequence goes on from APFE030803806.1 coordinate 13,094, forward strand.
AGCAAAAGAAAAAATTATAAATCCTTGTTAAAATCAAGACTTATCAGGACTCGAGTTTTGGTTAAGGATTTCTTGATGGCTTCAAAGGATTGTTTGGCCTCCACTGTCCATTTAAGTGCTGAGTCCTTTTTTAGCATGTTATTTAATTCTCTAATCGGTTCTTCTAGATTTGAAATGAATCTCCTAAGAAATTTTATCTTGCCTAGAAATGAGTGTAACTCTGTAATGTTTCTAGGATCTATTCTAATCCCATATTTAGATATGATATGTCCCAATAGTTTTCCCTCTTTTTGGGATTTAAAGAAATACCAAATTTTCTACATTTGATAAATACTCTTCTCAGGTGGTCTAGGTTTTCATTGTTAGATTTAGAGAAGACTATGACGTCATATTGTTATACTACTAGGAAGTCATGGATATATCCATAGCTCTTTGAATTGTGGCACCTGCATTCATTAATCCAAAAGGCATATTCAAATAAATGAATGTACCGCAAGGAGTAGTAAATGCAGTTTTGGCTTGGTCCTCTGGTTGAACTAAGATCTGGTTATACCCAATGAATCCATCTAACAGTGAAATCCTGGATGAGCCTACTACCCTCTACAAGATATGGTCCATTTTTAGTAGAGGATAGTTATCTTGTAGTGAGACCTTGTTTAAATTTCTGAAATCTACACAAAGTCTAATTTCACCAGTCTTTTTCCTAGTAGTGACTAAGTTTGAAATCTAATCTGAGTATCAATACATGGCATAAGAACTGGGTTTATTCTCCTAAGTTTTTGTTTGAAAGGTTTATGATATTCTTTTAGAGGTATTTTGTGTTGGATTATGCTGGTGTCATAAGATTTTAAGTCTTCATAACTCCAGGCAAATATGTCTTGTAACTATTTAAAAAAATTGATGTGTTTAACCTTTTCTTCTGGAGGTAAGGCTTTTGATATTTTAATGAGTTTTGATTTATCCTCAGTTCCTATGTTACACTCTTCTATGTCAGCTCTCAAAGGTTCCATTTTGGGTTTCCTAGCTACATCATTAGATTCAAACAAATCTTCTAAAGGGACTAATCCCTTAGGTAAAAAATTATTTTTCAAATTAAGAATTTCTAAATCATCATTCATTATTTCTTCAATCTCTACATTCTCTAAGCTATCTATTTCTACTCTAGTAAATTTAGTTGGTTTAGCTATATCTAAACTATTTACATCTATGTTACTTTCTATATTATTGTCTACTGCACAATCTGTATCTATCTTACAATTATGAAACTCACCTTCATTGTTCATGAAATCGTAAATCTGAGAATCCTAGGAGAAAATCTACCAATACTTTAGGTTGTCTGGTATAACATGCCTATGTCTGACTTCAATAGTGTGTTGATGGTTGGTTTGAAATGGAAATTTATAGGTACTAGCAAAAGTGGCCAGACTGTGGGCCTGCATGTTTTGTTTTCTGGGAATGGAAAAAAAGTTTGTTTCCAGGAGGTCTTTGATCAAGTCTAGGACAGTTTCCCTATATTGACCAAGTCTGGTATTGTTTACAGAGTATTCACCATTAATTTGTTTAATAATCAGCTCTAAGTCTCCCATGATGGAAACTCTTTTGGCTCCAATTTTCCTAACCAATTGTAACCCTAGAATTAGGGCTTCATATTCAACCATGTTATTGGTACACTTGAAGTTCAATCGGAAAGCATGTCCCTCAGCATGATTATTCTCCATATTATGGATCCACACTCCTGCACCAGCCCCTAACCTATTGATAGATCCATCAAAGTCTAGATGCCACAGGGACTCATAGAAAATGTTCTCATTATCAGTTGTTTTGTATTTCAGGTCTTTAGCTGTGATTTCCTTATTGTCATGTTCTGCATTGTACATGATAAAGGAGTCCATATCTGAATGCATGGAGTATATGGGAAATTTTTGTGGTTTTTCCTCACTACTCACCATGTATTTCATCAAGGTCTCTCTATATAGTTTTCTTGGTTGGCCAAAAATAGATATGGTGGCATAAGACATATCTAACTGCAAGGATCCCTGCAGTTTTGCTCCCCATGAAAAAGATAGTGGAATTCCATATTTGGGTGGATTGTTTGCAACTACTATGTCCATTAAAATACTCTTTGCAGGGCACTGGACAAGAGTTACACATAAGTCCTTAATCAAACCAAGGAATTTAACTTGGGTAGAGTCAAAAGAAAACAAATGCTTATATGGTCTGGTAATGTCTAGGTTCAGTCTCTCCATGATTGCCTTTGGCATCAAATTATGGGATGCTCCTGAGTCTAACATAGCATTATGCAATATTTTTTCATGAATGTTCAGGCTAATCTAGAAAGGAGGAACTCCCCCTTGCTGATGAATACCATTGGCCTCAGGGCCAAACAATAATTCAGGCTGATCATCATTCAAGTTGACAACATCCTCTCCCTGTCCTATGTTTAAAGTTTTAGTTATCTATGACCTATAGGATTTATTATTTACTAGTTCAGTCAAGGGAACTGATATCTTTAAGTTTTCTATCTCAATTTTGATGTTCAAAGGGAGCTGAGCTTTGTTTGTTTGATTTAGATCTTCCTTAACATGTGCAGTTTGCGTGTTCTTATCTTGTTTCTCAGTACTATGCATTTCAATATGTTTTTCTACTGTTTTGCCTTGATTTCTCTTATTTTGATTGATTTCAGTAATTGTCTCTGTTTGAGTTTCAGTGGAGGTTATATCTACAATTTTAGGGGTAGAAGTCTCTGGTGTTCCCCTAGGGAGGATTTGTAACACTTTGGTAACTGGAGCTTCTTTTGTTATCTTAGTCTGGGTCTGGATGGATCTTTTAATGGGAGTCTCATTGTTATTTTTACTTCTTAAGCTATATTGTTTGTGTACCTCATATATAGTTGACTCATATCCCTGTTTAAAATCAAAGGATTCGCCATATTCTAACTGCAACTGCTGCAACATATATAACTCCTGTTCTTCTTGAGTAAGAAAAAAAGTGTCTTCATCTTTGGTTTCTAGTAAGTTTATCTTGGTATCATCCTCTCCTTCTTGGGTTTGTGAATCCTCAACATAGTTCTCTTGGAAGGGGGGCCTAATCTGTTGATCTGGTATAACGTTTTTTTTCCAGTGTTAGGGTTCTTCCTAAAATTGGGGTTTCTTATTGGGGGTTGTTGTTGATTCTCCCATTGATTTTTCCTCTCCATGTTTTCTAATCTATCCATTATTCTCTATAAACTAGCTAAAATATCTACCTTTCCATCTGAAGTAGAAGTTTCCTCTTTATTTCTTTTCATTTCTCATTTGGGATTTCTTAGCTAATAGGTTGGCTTCTACACAAATAACATTGCTTTGCATTTGTTCCAGTGTTTCAGGGTTTCTTTCTCTCAACTGGTATGACATGTCAGTGTCAAAACCATCAGGGAATTTAATTAATGCTAGCTCAAGTGGAGGCTTAATATTAGCTGGAATTGCATTGTAGATACTATTGAACCTAGTGCAATAGTCCTGAACTGACTCATGAGGAGTTCTTCTAATGTTTTCATATTCAGAAAGTATTTGGAATGGGTTTTTCTTTCTCTCCCATCTATCAATGAATAATCTATGAAAATTAGATAAATCTGCAATATGGTTGGCAGGAAAGGCTTTGAACCATTTCTTGACATCCCCAGTTAAAGTTTGGGCAAATAACCTCATTTGGACATCTACTTCATATATCTCATGCAACTCAAAAAAGTCGGACATCTTGTTTACATGATGTTGGGCAGTGTATGGACTAGTGTCATCAAACAATAAGATTTTACTCTGATAATATGTTGGCATGGCGTGGAGTTATGCAGGTAAAATTAGAGGTGCATATCGGTTTTCCATAGCTGTGATTCTGGTTTGACTAGGGGGTAAAGTTGTGGTGCTTAAGGAACGGCTTGAAACTGATGGAGATGAACTAGATGATGGTGAGTATGGTTGATTAATAGCTAGTTTAGGTGACTATATTGTGGATACTATTGGTGAAGTTATGGTGAAAGAAGGTGTGTTTATAGTGAGTGAAGATTGTGCAAACATTTCAGAGGCATCAGCAGTGAGGGCAACTATTTCAACATATTGTTGAAGGTAAGCACTATCTATATTGTTGATCAATGTAGAGTTCAAGGCTTCTAACTTGTCAAAAGTGTCCAAGACAAATTTATCTAAATCTGGATGGATAACCCTTTTTTATTCAATCAGTTGAGTAAAATCAGGGTCTAAGACTGTTTCATGGTGTTATCACTGTAAAAATTCCTTAAAAAAATTTGGACAACTTACATGGTTTCTCAATTCTTGTATCAGTCATGGTCAAGTCATGGTCAAGTCATGTTCAAGTCATTTTTATGTTTTAGAGTCTAAGTCATAGGGTTAGAGTCTCATGTCCATCTTCAAATAAAGTTTGATAGCCTCATGCCATGTCCTAGAAGCCTCACCATGTGTTTAGAATTCATATCTCACATGATTTTGGAGAAATTTTAAAACTAGCTACGAATCCACGTTTTCGTAGCGCAGACTGTGTAAAAATCCTATTTTGCGCTACGAAACCCCTGTAGCAGCCTGTTTTAGCAGAAAAAACTGATTTTACTAGTTAACTTCCAGAAGCTTTCCTGAGCAGTGGAAAACTCCTCTCTGAAAAGTGAAAGAGGTTTTCATTCCTAAGATAATGAAGTACAAAAACCTCTTCCACTTTCTTCAGATCCATTACTTTCTGGGAGAAATTATGGACCAAAGTTGCGCTACGAAACTATTGTAGGTGTAGTTTTTCACATGCATATTTCTCTGTTTTACACCTGTTTTGCAAAGACACATTCTGGGAGGTAGGGAAGGTTTTTCAAAAAAAAAAGAGAGGTTTTTGTTCAGCATGGATTTTTAAAAAAAAGCCTCCTTCAGTTTTACTAAATACGTTTTTTGTGAGAAGTTATGATCCCTGTACCAAGACCCATTTTTCAGCCAGAACAGAGCAAGGGACAGTCTCCTAGTTTCTAGGAACATCAAGGATTGATTCTAGACAGCTAGAGAAGTATTTTAAAAAACCAAAAGAGGTTTTTGTTCTAGACATCCTGGAATACAAAAAAATCCTTCATTTTTGAAAAATGTGTCATGGTTAAGGAGATAAAGGCTCTGTCCCACGCGCCATTTTCAGGGATCCTAAACCTAAAAACAGGGAAACATGTTCCCTAATTTCTAGGGTTTGTCTTCAGCAATCAGATGACCACGTGGGAGGCTTCATCAAATTCGACTTCTTGAGGTTGCAAGTTGTCAAATAATGCTTTAAATGCTTAGATAAAGTTGTTGTAATCATGATAAGGAGTTACACTCCTAGTTGTATTAGGTCACTGGCACTCCTAGTTAACAGCTAGTTCTAATTAATGGTTTGTTTTAGGTTAGAATAGGTGTCACTGATGACAAATTCAAATTCTCTTGATCATGGATGATGGAATCCTAATTTTAAATGCTTTATATAGAGCAAGAGTTCGAATTATCAAAGGGTTGGAAATTTTATAACAGAGTACTGTTTTGGCTTATGTGAAGACAGAGTTCAGTAATATAAGTTGGCTGCTTTTCTTCTCAGGATTCATGAAGGATTTCCATGTTCAGAATGTGTGATTTTATTCTTTCCTTAATGTCTTTTACAGTTGCATAGATGTGTAATCACTCAGAATTCACTGATTGTGCTCTGATTTCTTGTATGCATTTATGAACTGTGGTTTTATATGAGTTGTGTTCTGAACATCCAAATGCTAAATGCCCTAACTTCTATGT
>APFE030803806.1:19368-46686 GCA_000404065.3 Pinus taeda
TAAGTCATTTGAAGACTTTTGGTTTATGTTTTTGGAGGAATGGATAGATAGATCAGATGTGGTGGCAAACTCTCCTTCAATTCAAAGTTTCAAACAATGGAATGAGGATCATATTAATGAAGGAATAGATGAAAATTTTTCTTTGTCCTTGTCTTCATTTTTAAAATCATTTGAGTGCAAGGCAGAAGATAAGATGAAATTTTTGGATGAATTTGCTAAAGACATTGAGAAAGATATTGAACGTTTACAAGGTCAAATTCAATCATATAGTCTTCATGGTTATGATCATTCTTTTCAAAAGATTTCTATGGCAGCACATAAGGAGAGGGTGTTGCTTCCTTTCTCTTTCGTGATTGAGGAAGAGTACACTGTTATTGAAGATCAGTTTGCACAACCAGAAAGTTACGAGAACCATCAAGCTGATCATGTATTTTGGGATCCTATAGCTGACTACATGAAAGAGTTTTACTCACCAGTGTTTCAGTTTTTCTATGAATATCAAAGGAAATTTCAGTGGCAGTGGTCATCACAATATCATAGTGGCTCTGAACTCCAATGTAGTCAAAAAACTCAAATATCAGATAAGACGGATGATTGGCTACATTGGAAATTTCACATTGATTGAGCTGAAAGAAGTTTGAAATTGATAGGGTAGGTAGGTAGAACAATGCAAATAAGCTCAGAGTAGGTTGACTGAGCATCTGTTTCAGTAGGTGAAGTTGGAATTATTCGTTCAAAAATCACTAAAGGCTTGAGGAGCAAATTGGGCAGAAATTCAAAGTTTTCTTCTAGAGGATGGATAGTGGCACTGGAGCTACAGGTTCTTAGTGTACCACAAGGGCACACTATCCCAAGTGGAGCCACTGTTATCACTGTAAAACTTCCTTAAAAAAATTTGGACAACTTACATGGTTTCTCAATTCTTGTATCAGTCATGGTAAAGTCATGGTCAAGTCATGGTCAAGTCATGTTCAAGTCATTTTTATGTTTTAGAGTCTAAGTCATAGGGTTAGAGTCTCATGTCCATCTTCAAATAAAGTTTGATAGCCTCATGCCATGTCCTAGAAGCCTCACCATGTGTTTAGAAGTCATATCTCACATTATTTTGGAGAAATTTTAAAACTAGCTACGAATCCACGTTTTCGTAGCGCAGACAGTGTAAAAATCCTATTTTGCACTACGAAACCCCTGTAGCAGCCTGTTTTAGCAGAAAAAAACTGATTTTACTAGTTAACTTCCAGAAGCTTTCCTGAGCAGTGGAAAACTCCTCTCTGAAAAGTGAAAGAGTTTTTCATTCCTAAGCTAATGAAGTACAAAAACCTCTTCCACTTTCTTCAGATCCATCACTATCTGGGAGAAATTATGGACCAAAGTTGCACTACAAAATTGTTGTAGGTGCAGTTTTTCACATGCATATTTCTCTGTTTTACACCTGTTTGTCAAAGACACATTCTGGGAGGTAGGGAAGGTTTTTCAAAAAACCAATAGAGGTTTTTGTTCAGAATGGATTGGTTCAGAAAAGCCTCCTTCAGTTTTTCTAAATAAGTTTTTTGTGAGAAGTTATGATCTCTGTCCCAAGACCCATTTTTCAGCCAGAACAGAGCAAGGGACAGTCTCCTAGTTTCTAGGAACATCAAGGATCGCGTCTGGACAGATGGAGAAGTATTTTAAAAAACCAAAAGAGGTTTTTGTTCTAGACATCCTGTAATACAAAAAAACTCCTTCAGTTTTGAAAAATGTGTCATGGTTAAGGAGATAAAGGCTCTGTCCCATGCGCCATTTTCAGGGATCCTAAACCTAAAAACAGGGAAACATATTCCCTAATTTCTAGGGTTTGTCTTCAGCAGTCAGATGACCACGTGGGAGGCTTCATCAAATTCGACTTCTTGAGGTTTCAAGTTGTCAAATAATGCTTTAAATGCTTAGATAAGGTTGTTGTAATCATGATAAGGAGTTACACTCCTAGTTGTATTAGGTCACTAGCACTCCTAGTTAACAGCTAGTTCTAATTAATGGTTTGTTTTATGGTTAGAATAGGTGTCACTGATGACAAATTCGAATTCTCTTGATCATGGATGATGGAATCCTAATTGTAAATGATTTATATAGAGCAATAGTTTGAATTAGAAAAGGGTTGGAAATTTTATAACAGAGTACTGTTTTGGCTTATGTAAAGACAGAGTTCAATAATATAAGTTGGCTGCTTTTCTTCTCAGGATTCATGAAGGATTTCCATGTTTAGAATGTGTGATTTTATTCTTTCATTAATGTCTTTTACAGTTGCATAGATGTGTAATCACTCAGAATTCACTGATTGTGCTCTGATTTTCTGTATGCATTTATGAACTGTGGTTTTATATGAGTTGTGTTCTGAACATCCAAATGATAAATGCCCTGACTTCTATGTAAAGGCAGTATCATTGTTTACTGAAGTATAATTGACTCCATAGGCCCAATGGAAACTTATGTAATGTTTATCCAACCTTCATATTCATCAATGTTATTCCACAAGAGTTAGCCATCTAATTATTGGTCAAAATCAATAACCCTTTGAGAGAGCCCTCTCAGGCTAACGAGGCTAAGCCTTAGTCAAAAGATTGGTTTGAAACAGTTACTTGAAGTCTTCCTGGTTTGCAGCCTTCCAGGGCTTGATTTTGAGATAACACATGGATGGCATTCTTAGATTTAATTCTAAATAATGAGAGGTCAAATGAAAAATCAAAAGGGATTTCCTCTAAAATTGACAACACCTCAAGGAGTGAGTTTGCTTCGACTAACTGGCTACTACCTGCCTAAGTTTCTTTGTTTTTTGGTTTTCTTAGAATTCTGTTTGGGTCATCAACTATAGTTTCAGGGTTTGGATCGAAGTTGGCCTTGGTATAGTGAGTCTTCTTAGGAGCCAAAATTTTAACTTTTTAAACTGTTTTTATGAAAATTTTCAAGATTAACTTCGGAAAATGACCTTAAGGGGCTTAAGATGAAATTTAAGGTTTCCTTAAAGTTTTATGAGACTGAGGATCAAACTCCCCAGTATGGTCGCTAGTTACGTTATCCCTCGGATATTTCTTTCGAAGTTAAAGAAGGAAGAAAAGTCAAAGGTAACCACAAACCAATTTTGGAGATCAGGACCTAGCCTTCTTGATGATCAGAGAGGGCTCTCTCTTTATAATTTAACTTTGTTTTAGTTAAGAAGATTTTATGCTAGTTATTGTTTGCACTTGGGTTTTGCTTTGAATTTGGGTGGTGGGATCACTTTTCTTAGATGAACAGAGGTTTTCTTTTACCACTGGGATATGGGGTCGAATGTTAGACAAACAAGACTAGATTCAGTTCTAAAAAAAATGTCTATAGGGCAAGATAGATGAGTTACTACAGATCTCAAAGGCTAAATGGTGAAATGGTTTCAAATCAGATCCAGGGAGCAATTAAGGGTTCCCTATGCCAGACTATAGAAGGAATGAAATAAGTCAGCTGGGATGGGAGAGCAATTAACGGTTCTCAAATCCGGGTATCAGAGGAAAACATGTAAATGACTAACTGCGCAAAACAGAGTGTACTTAAACAAGTTCTGAGTGATATCTCCAGTTAATTCATTCAAATTTAGAACAAATTTAAGATTATGAAAAACATAATAAGGTAACAAGATCAAACAAAGAAGATACTTCACTGCAAATAGCTCATCTCATGAATCCTGTAGCGAAATGCTTTTATTACTTGCTCTAGTCTGTTGACTTGAAAGTGGTACAATCACCCTTAGGTTTTAATATCAAAATAACCCTACAAATGTAAAATAATCCACACTAATACTTTGAATTTTGAAGTATTTATACAAAAATAATTTACAAAATATATCAAACTGCATTGAGAACTAATCTAGGAAGAGGAAATATCTTCATGCAAGAAGATAGAGACAACTATTGAACTGCTATTTGTTGTCCCTTTTATTTAGGTTCTGTTGGCTTTGCTCTTTGATATTTTGCCCTTTAAGTTGCTTGCCTATTTTTTCTTCATGCTGGATGTTCTATTTTAGTTTAACCTTTCATCTGATACACTTTAACCTTGCTGATCTGTCAATATCCTTTTACTGTGCACTTTTACTTTTTACGGTACATTTATATTTTTACTATGTATTTACTACAATAAATCATTGACATTTTCCCATCTTTCCTCATATTGTAATTGGATATTGAGCATCTTTCTGTATGTTTCATCTGCCTCTGTATACTTGGCAAAAGTTGGCTTATTAATAAACATGTGTTTTACCTCATGCTAGAGGTAAAACAAGTTTTCAAATGTTTGGTATAATACTTTTCCTGTTGATATGCCCTTTATGGATGAAGTGTTTACCTAATCTCTGACCACTTCCTTGATCTTCTTATTGTAATCCTCCTGTGTCATTAGCCTATCATTTATAACTAAGGGATTAGGTAATCCCTTTTCCTTCAAAAGTTTGAACTTAACCATGAACCTGTCAACGACTAGTTACATGGTGTGACACTTATCCTCCAAGTTCATCAGATTCCTCTTAGTGAGGACTTTTCTGACATCCAAAATTGTACCTGTTCGGTCAGGTATATCAAGCTCTTGTAGCTCATACTTATTCTTGGAGTTGAGGAAGTGGATGATCCTTGTTGCCTCCTTTGGCATATCTACAAGTTCTTTGACTTTCCGAATGGCTTCTGTAGCCTGCTTTATCAAATCAATCTATTCAAAAATAACTTGAATGGATGGCCAAATATCATTGACAGAGTCAATGATATTGGCCCATAGTTGCTGCTTAGCCTGACCTAGAGGCTCACCTAGTGTCAGTTCTTTCTCCAGGATTTTTATTCTTCCATTCATCCTTGTAGCCTTTTGCTATTCTTCTTTATGCATGATCTGGGCCAATTTGTAATCTGTCTCTAGGCTGGTGACTTTCTCCTTAAGTCTATTCATCTCATTATTCTGAATGGACATTTCTTCCATTGATTTGACTAGCCTATTTGCTTCATCACCTGTGGAGCCTGTTGCTATTGATGCTGCTAATACTGTAGTAGCCAGTAGTGCAGTGGCCATTGGAGCAGTGGGAGCTAAAGATGCTGCCAAAGTAGAAGGTACAACTATGGCCATTGTTGGAATGACAGTTGCAGGAGCATTATCCAGACTAACTTGTTTGAGAAGCATCAAGCTATCCAGTTCTTTCTCCATCTCCTTACACTGATCATTCAGTTGCAGCATTAGGTCCATCAACTCTTCATGATTGCTTTGACCTTCCAGGACCTCTTTTGTCTGTGGGTTCTGTGAAGGAGGTAGCTTAAGCTATTTCTTGAGGGCTACTATGTCCTCATTCTTCTTCTTGATTTTTTTCTCTGTGGCCTTAACATCACTTGGGTCATGGCCTAGTTCAATGATTAAGTCCTCCAAGGATTTTATCCTGGTATCTTTGGCCTATGAGGAGGCCTTCTCTAGCTTGAATTGCGCTGTCACATTATCCAATGATTCTTTCAGCTAAAAAGCATCCATGGCCTTTTCTATGAGGGTGGAGTAAATAATTTCTGCAGCCTACTTGTGAAACTCTATCTGATCAATGGGATGAACATCCCTGGCCAACACCTTAAAATTAGTTTTCTTGTAGTCTGCAAAGGTCTTTGGTTGTTGTACAGTGGGCTACAAAAATGATACTTGCATTTTGCCTACTTTGATTTCAAAGGCTATCCTCAGTCTGGTTTGGTTTGGCAGTGTAAGATTGATGTATTGGGCATATGTCTCTACCTTCAATTTTTCATTCCTCATCTTTATCTCTTTGGATCTATCTTTGATATACTTTTCCTTGTCAGCTGGTCTGACATAGGAAGAAACCTCCATACCCTGTTGTTTCTTTATCATCTGTGTGTTGGAGGTTGATGGCTAATGTGTTTCCTCTGATGCAACTACTTCTTTACCTTTTTGCACCATTCCCTTAGTGTTAGTTATTTCCTCTAAAGAAATGTTTCCCTCCTGTTCAAAGACATGATTCAACTTGGGCCTCTTGCTTGGCTCAAACATCTCATTAGTAGTCTCCATGGTAGAGCTATATGCCTCCTCCCTATTCCTCTTAGGATTCTTCTCTTCATTGGCTGGGGTCTGAAGGACAAGAGGAATGTTCATTGGTCCCCTTGTTCTAGAACCTATAGGAAAGAGTTGTCATCAAATTGTCTTTCAAGATCAATGAGTGTGTTCTCTACTTCCACAATAGTGCTGTTGATGCAGGAGCATTAGCTTGGGAAAATACCTTGTATTTTTATTAAACCTAGGGGTCTCATGTTTTTGAGAATTTGTTAATTTTATGTAAATATTTATGAGATTTTGTGAGGATTTGTGATATTTCCAAATCATTGGAAAACAAGAGAGAAATTAGCCTTGAATTAATTATGAGCCTAAGATTAGATTTAGTTTCAAGAGTTTAGGGATGAGAATCTATCATTTAGGGATATTGAGAGATTTAAGGATTTGTTGAGATACTAAAGGGATTTAGCATTTAATTTAATGATATTTTTCAAATTGTATAAACAGAAGAAGTTTTTGAAAAAAAGAAAAAAAAAGAGGAGTGAAGGATTGAGTGTGAGAAGTTCTTCTTGGAAGCCTTCGGGCAGTTGTAAAAGGGCCATGGATTTGCATATCTGGCCATGAAGGAAACTCTGTGTGAATGTTTGTCTTATTGTAAATATGAATCAGTTGATTTCGATTTGTATGGATGGTTATGTTTTCTGAATGAAACTCTGAACGTCTGCGTTTGTATGAATGCGCATTTGCTGTGTAATAATGATGAATCGGCTTTCTTTTTCATTTAATGTATAGTCAAGCTTGATTCTAGATGGCGCACCTATATGCAGTCATCGCAGGATTAATTATGGTTGTGCACATATATAAAGTCACACATTGTTGAATCTGCGTATATATATTCAGTTATAAATTGTTGAATGGCACAGCGTGGTGGTTTCCTTTTCAGTTGATGTATAGACAGGACTGAGATCGTATATTCACTTGCGGACTGTAATGAGGGCGTATACATTTATATTCATAAGTGTTAGCGCAGGGAATGCGTGAGTGTCGGTTCACAGAACTGTGGAATTGTGCAGATATGAGGACCTGATGTTCGATTTAAACCACAGCCAGCGTCGAAGACCTGTGCAGATTGGTCTAGTGCGAGGGATAGGCTCGGCGTGGCACATTTTTTGTTTCATTCAATTAAGCTTGGCGCGATCTGGGTGTGACATATGAGTCTGAGCTCCGAGCTGCGTAAGGGCCAAGTTGGCATCGACGGGCTGGTGGATTGCTGCAAGTTCGTTGAATGCATCCGATCGGGGAGATCTAAGATCAATTGGATCTGTGTGTAGTTATTAATCAACTGTTGTGAGGAGCTCGTATTGAGGGATCAGCGCGGGTTAGGAGCGGCTATACTTCAATGTTGTTGGAATGCTATGTGGCAATTGACCCTTGAAGAGCTGCGACCTGTGTACATGGTAGTACCATTGCCATCTCCAATCAAGACGAGATCGAAACCATTTTTATTGTTGATAAAGGGCGCACTTGATAGCAGTTAATAGCAGAGGACGCTCGGCGGTATTGATGTGGCTCGGCACATGAATGGCGAAACTGATGTTAGCGCCGAGAGAAAAACAGTTATGCACGTTCGGCATATGTAGATTTAATGTGATTTTACCTCGTGGACATATCTTCTGGTTATGGCGAGAAGCATAGTAATTTTTAAGCGACTGTTGTATCGTTCAGAGGTATGGAATGCCGCCTAACAAACATTCTGGTCCGAACAGATGTATAGTGGCCAAAGGGTGAGCTCTTTATTTGAGAGCGAGCTATTATTAACCGTGATATAGGTATCACTGAACCGGCGTTTCAAAGGCTTGTATGCGGTTTTTAAAACCTGTGGATGGGCAAGGGTTGTATGTGTGTTGTAGCAGAGGTGGAATTGCGACTTACACATGCGCATCATCGACTTTAAAATTGCAGTCGACGGAGGTATATATGGTTGTGAGATCCGATATATAAAACGCTGCGTGGTTGATTATCGGGAGGGCGACATGGGGAAAGACGGTTCTATAAACCTAGTATGCCAGTGCTTGATTATAAGACGTGACTGTTGTATATACATAGCCGCGTTTGCGTAAGGCGGAGGCGTAGTAATCATAGGCATAGAACTGTATATGGTTTCAGCGAGGGCGCTATATGATGTAGCGTATACCTCTATTATGCGGTGAATCCGCCTAGCATAAGAATGGAAGAACGGTGTATTGTTAGGCTGCATGTGGATCGTTATTCTTTTAATATTAAATAAATATGTGGCATCATTCTTAATATACCGCCGGTTTCTGGTCAAGGGAAATTGTTTTAAATCCATCGCAGATCTGGAACATAGGAAGATCCTGGTATATGTGGCCTGGGAGAGGCCTGGGTCATCAGCTGTACATATCAATCAATGTGTTCTCCACCCACTAATCCTAGTTAGCAAACTGTTCAATGCCAGGTCTTGGGTGGTGGATGTATGCTCCCAACTTGACCCTGAGTCTAAGATTATTTATGACCCCACGAGGGTCATAGTGCCACATGAAACTGTTTTTGAATTTCATTTGTTGAAGTTGCCTGTCAGCCTCTGGTCCAACCTCTCTGTTGTTGCAAATGAATGGGCCCATTTGGTTTTTCACTTTGAACTAGGTTTTCTTCCTATAAGTTAGGAAGTGGACCTCATTAGATTTTATGATTTGTCTGAAGTATTCGAGAGAAAATATCGTCATAGGGAGGTATTTGGGAAACTTATAGGGGGATAGCTCACATCCATAAATTTTGATCTCAGTGTGGTTTTGGTACAAGTACCAATCTCTCACCTTGTTGTTCTTGGCCAATTGCAATACTCTCTTGATCTCTGGGTTAATTCTAGGCCGAGTGCTTGAAGTTAGCATGTTCATGACTTGGTACACAAAAGAGTCTATGAAGTCTTTGTAGGTGAATGCTGTGGAAAATTTCTAGACCAAGGGTGTCCAGTAGATGACTGATCTCTCCTTTCCCTTGGTGTCCAATTTCTGGATCTTCATAGGGAACTTATATGTCTAGTAATACAAAAACATATAAAACAACACTGAAGAGTATTTGAAAACTCTTTCAGTGGGTAGTCTGGTGAATTGTTCATGCATTCTGTCTGCAAATGAATTGAGCATAATCATAGATAATAGCAAGAGGCTTGCGTGGAGTGAAAATGGATAGGAAGGCCATGATGACCTCATCCACATTCTCCTCTGATGTGTATCCTAGGATGCATGAAAACATGGTGATTATGCACTTGTCAGTCTCTAAAAAAATAGTGGCAGCATAGGGTGGAGTGTCTGTAGGAGTATGGCGTTCCTCAATGATGAAATTATGGAAAGTTTGTTTGATTTTGACTGGGTCTAGTGTGATGTACAGGTCCAACAAATTTCCAATGGACAAAGGATTTTGATTGGGCTAGGCTGGATTTGTAACATCTGGTTGATGGATTCAACAGTAATGGTGAATAGTAACTAATGGTTTGGTGCCATTATAGCCCTTTGGCTTGGGAAATAGTAGGCATGATAAAAATGTACAATGTATGGTAATGGGTGAACTTTTGGGAATGTATACTTGGGAAATTGAATTTCCAAAGGTGAATGTCATCTACATGGTTTAGAAACCTATCCTTAGTCTAGCAGTGGATTTTCAAAAGGTGGCCTGGAGTAGCATTGTCTTTAATTTGGAAATCATTTTCTGTTAGGGCCAAATGGTCAATGTCCAGGTGAGGGGTTGACATAGGTTTGACATCCAGAGAGGTCTAGGCAGCCATCTTTAGGATAAATGTGGGAATTAGGCTTGTGCAAATTGTATAAGTGAATTTTGAAAACTCAGGTGCAGTGATAGGGCAATGGCAGTTTTCAGGATAAGGGTTTGGGTATTCAGTGGGAAATACTCTCAATTCAAGGGGAAATAAATTAAATTAAATTAATTATTTCTTGAATTTACTGTGCGTTTTTAAACTGAGAGGGCCATTTCTGGTTTGTTATCAAAATACCTGGAATTTGAGGTTCAAACTGCAAACTGGTTTTGATGGCAGACGCAGAGGGTACTGTAGCTTCAGTCGTGCACTGGAGGGCTGAATTGGGCTTTCAAGGTGTGTTCGGGAGGTAGTTGGCAGTTGAATTTGGTTGCAGAAACTCGAGTTTGTGTAGGAAGGTTTGGAAGCTTTTGCAGAGTGAATGAGTGAAAAAGGGTGCAAATGGGCGTCTTTCACCTTTTAACTTACACCACTTAGAAATTGGCGGGGAAATTCATTATGAAGAGTGATGGTTTTGGGCTTACTCGGGGAGGTGGTTTAGGGGGGCATCTCACTGATTTTCGCCATCTGGTGGTATTTTCCTGAGAGCACACGAGTTCACACAGTGCTGCCACATAGCCAAAAGGGGCCTGGGCTATTAATACCACTCATATCGCACGCTCTTGGGCGGGTAAAGTCTGGGAGGTGAATGGACGCGATATGGATGCATGCCGTCAAATCTAGTGGTGGCAGATCAGATGGTTGTCGAGAGTTAAAGTTGCATGGTGAGAAATCAGGGCAGAAATTAGCAGGGCCTAGGGGTTAATTACAATTGATTTGTAATTAATTTATGAGTAATGGCGAGATTAAAAATATAATGACTAGGGATAATGTAGAGGGATTAGTTTACCGCACCAAAGTGGCAGGTTAAACAAGTTTTGTCAGGAAAATGGTGAATTGTGGGGTTTATTAATAATGTAGGGGGGGATAAAACTTAGGATGTTTTATGGGTTTTTTTTGTGGGTTTTTAGTGAAATAGGGAATTAATAAGGGGAAATGATCCTTTCAAAGGGGAATGGGTTTCACACTAGGGAAAAGGAGTTTTTGGGTATGGGAATGAATTTTGTAGGGTAATTTGCTAGGGAAAAGTGTGAAACCATGGGGCAAGGGTGAAAATGAAGGGAAAATGATAATTTAGCAAGAAATGGTGGGATGATGGGGAAATTAGTAAGTATGTAGTGGGGGTGAAATGGAATGAGGGGAAGTTAGCCAAATGAACTTGTGAACATCCTTTTACTTTCAAAACTGCTCCTGCACACTGAAACACATGATTAAGCTTGATAAATGTTCTTATTCTTTAATCATTTTTGTACTTTCTGCAACCTTTCTTCTACTTACCCTTTTACTTACCCTGACATTTTTTCTTCACTTTGTTGGGTTCATTTAAGCTAGTACACCCTTTCCTTTCCTTTCGAAAAGAAAACTATCTACTTCTAACCTTATATCTTCCAATGGCTCAGATTAAGCTTATGAGCACATTTTATTTCTTTACCTATCTACTGATTTGCCAAGATTAAACAGTTTGGCTAGATCTTTATTCTCTAGCTATAAACATGAAATTTAAAGCATGGAGTAGTCAAGATTAAACAATTTGACTATAATGGGTTGTGGCATGTATGACAAGCTGCACACAACCATTATTTTGGACAGTAAAGTAAAAATTAGTGGCATTTAGACTTGCACTTTCATGATTTGTTTTTTTTTTGGGTTCATATTTTTTCATTTTTTGATCTTTTCTTATTCTTTTTGTGCTTTGATATTTATTTTAGGACATACCCTCTTCACATTTTTTAATTTTAATATGGAAAACATCTGTAGAAAGAAAATGTATGTACAATATTACAAGACTTAACCACAGTCAATTCAAAATTATGAATCCTATTATTATAGGACTTTAACAGACTGTATGTAGCTATTCTGGATTTTATGATCTCTAAATAGTCATGTAACCTGAAGAACTTCCTCATACCAAGAAACCATGTCTCTACATGTTGTTATTTATTCATCTCTCCATCAAAGGTAGGTGGATTTTATTTCTTAAACTCATCCAGAAAATATCCCTTGTCACTCCTCCTGTAAGGACAATAGCGATGATGATCATAGTGCCTATCTGAACCAAAACTAGAAAAGTGCCCGTGTCCATTCCCTCTCCTATCTGGAGTGTCCAACAACCTACCATATATCACCGTGTCATTTTATTCGACCTGTGACCACCATGAGACCTACTACCATATGCCTCATTAGTTCATTCTCCTACTCATGGTTGACCCAAAGTTGTCCCTGTCGTTGCAAATCTGACAAACTATCAAGTATCACTACATTTACCTCTACTTGTTTCTCCTCTGCATGTATAATTATGTCATTGTTTGCCTTACAACTCCTTATTTCAGCCTTCAATATTCTCAATGTGTCTATCAAATTAGAATATTTCCCAACACCACGCTGCTCATCTGATCCATAGGGCGATTCTCAGGAACTGTTGTCTACCATCTTGCTAGTAATCCTTGATATTTCTTCTTGAAAGGTATATCATGTCAGCTAAACCAAATCACAATAAACCAACATACCTTAGTATATTTCGGGGAGGATATCTTGTCTGCAAGATAAAAAAATTAGCGTGATACATGTATAACATAATCATGACAATGTATAGAAACATAACACATAAGCATATAACCATGTACCCATCATTCTAGCTAGAGTCTAGTCATCAATGCATGACCATCTAAACTACATATACCATGACCTCTTATATGATAACCACATCACTATACACTTGACCACATGTGAACATTAACATGCATAAGCAATGCATAATCAGCCACACACTCATAATGACACACTCAACAACAACACCATCAAATTTCCATGGAAAAATCACTACAAACATGTCACATACCATATAAATGCAACAAGCACATGGTCTTACAACATAAGAGACACACATGAAACCAACATGAATGCATGAAAAATACTTAACGGATCCAGTCTTAGTGGCGAACCATGCTCTAATACCACTCTATAGCATCCTGCTCCCACATCTATCGAAGTATCTAACCAACCAGGTGTTATAGACATATTTTGGCATTGCAACCCCAATCTCATATGTCCATAAAATAAGGGCTTATAAGCCCCTAAAAGTGTTGTTTCATACCCTAAAGGAACAAGGTCAGTTGATTACATCATCTCCCAGAAGTTCTCCTTGAAAAACTACTCAGAACTGGACAAAACTGGACCATACAGACTTCTCAGTGCTAAGGGTGTGATGCATCTCACCTACTACATGCAGAAAGTGAGATGCATACTGAAAATCCCTTCTGTAGGGTGCGATGAGAGAGAGTAGACAAATGGCAGAGGCAGTTGGCTAGGTTGAAACCCAGAGAATCTTCTAGAAACTACCCGTTTGACACTTGCCTCTCTGAATTCGCCCAGGGATGAGTAAGAGAGCACGAAATCTCCAAGTGGAACCAAGAACTATCAAAGAAATGACACTAATCAAAATCCCAGAAGCTGACTCACCCACCTACAAATATCTATATATGGATCCTTCATCCTAGAGATCCAGAGGCTCGAATTTTGTATCTTGCAAGGAAGTGTTGTTGGTTTCTCTGTGGAACATCATAGTGTTGGGTGATCTAGCTTTTCATGAAGTGAAGAGGGCTTTCATGCTGGGAGGATGGCACTAGGTTAGAACAATGGGTTGTAATCCTCTCTTCTACTACATCTATCGATAAAGCTATTTGAGATTTCCTCCATATTCTTGTATATCTGAATCTTATATTGATATATGCATTTGTATGGTTAATATATATCTGATCCTATATTGTTTATGGTTATAGATCTCTATGCTTTGATGATATTATGTTGCTTTGACTCTACAGGTGTTCTTTGAAGTGGGACATGTAAGGAAAGAGTGGCAAAGATTTGTCAAAGGGGAGAGGAAACAAGCAAGGAGCCAAGCGAAAGACTGAGGTTGGTACTCTCTGCTTCTCTCTCATCTATCTCTCATAAAGGAAAACACAAGTGACTTTAGTTTGTTTCTTTTTAAGATAGCTACCCATCTTAGTGGACACTAGTTTTCCCGATAACAAAATGGCGACTCCACTGGGGAGCGAATAGCTTGTTTGCTTGCTTCTATTTGTTTACTTTATAAACTACAGATGGAGCCTGAAGTTAAGCTAACTAGCATTCGAACTGCTTTTGCTATGCAACTGCAAAGTAGATCAATGCTGGTTCAGTCAATCTCTGGGTTAGTTTATGAACTGAACATTTGACTTGCAAACATCCTAAGTGCCTTGGTGGTAGCTCAAATAACCTCATTATATCAGCCCCTATGCTTTGTGTTTACTGCCTATCATTAGCTCAACCTAAATCGTTGAACTAAGTTGCAAACTATGTGCAAAAACCAAGCTCAGTCTCATCCTTGGACCATTGCATTGTCTCTCATTGGTAGTCTAGATGCATCGTACCTCCCCTATGCTGCAGGTGAGATGCATCCCTATTTCCCTGTCTTACAGGTGCGATGATTAGGTGAAACTGTTTCTACCTCCAGATTTTGGTTTTTTCTTCATTGTCTTCAGCTTTATTCAGTAGTTTGACTGTCTATGATCAGTATATCACTGTTGAAACTCACTTCCTTTGCATTATTCAGCCTCCATTGTTCAAAGAATTGTGAAATTCTTTTATGTATTTTTTGTCATTTACAGTTCTCCTTTGCAAACAGTGGCTTAATCGAACTGTTGTCTTTTGATTTGAAAGTTTCACAAGTGTCATTTTCAGTCAAAGAAAAGAGTCTTCCTCTTTTTGATAGTCGATTACACTTTTGCCATTGTATTTGATTTGAATTAATAGTATTTCAAGTGTCGAAAGCAGTTTTCAATTCGAAATCGCAATGTGTCGTCTTAGTCTTCCTTTCATTTTTTGAAAAGAAAATTGTTAGTACTATTGCTTTGAAAGAAAATAGTTTAGATCTATACTTAGCATTCTTTTTGTCATTCACACATTAAGAAATCGGAAAACAAATACATGCATGTGCATTTGCATTTAGACTACGTGTGGAAATTTATTTAGGACAATGCATCTTAGTGTGTGTTCTTTGCTCTATGTTGAAAGAATTTCACTTCTCTTTCCTTAGTAGCTAGGATTTTCATTGCAAAAAGAAAGTAAATGACTATTTATCATCTTAGATTGCATATTTAGGAATTGTATATCAACATCACGTAGTGAACCTTAAAGGAAAAATTCTTAAGAAAGATCAACTGTAAAATAAACTTCAATGAACATAAAAATGCTTTGGAACCTAACACACAACATCTAGAAGTCTAGGCTATAGACGTATTCCAGTGTCGTAAAGCATGGTAACTATGGTTTTCATTGTAGGTTGGGTGATTCCTCCTCTTTGATATGACAAGTGCTAGTACGGACTTGTGCTCCCACGTACCATCGAGTATATATTGGGAGACCACAATAGGCTATATCCTTTATCCTTAGGAAGCCGTGTCTGCCGCCCTATCGATCGCAATGCATTGAACACAGCATTCGGGAAGATTGATTGTCGTACCTTAAAAAGTATTTTGCAGTTTTGTGATTGGTTTGGTAATCCCTCTGTCTAGACTTCCAGAGTAGTCACTTGTTCCTTTTAGGACTCCTTAAAATAAAAAGTCCATCTGAGCACTTGTCACTTCAGGCTCATTAAAAATCGAAGGCGACCAGAGTCATCTTTAGCTTTTTCTCGACTCCTAAAAATTGAAAAAGAAAGTTGTGTGAAAGCGTCATAAAATTAATTTAATTCGAAATCACATTTCCCCTTTTTGTTTTGAGTTGATCAAGTAATCTGCAATCGTGGAAGAAAGTCAATCAAAACCTTGTCGTTCGCAGAGACTAACAAGTCAACTGTCTTTGACTCTGGAAACGAAACCATTCCGGGCCAAGCGATCTTGTTTAACTGGATCAAAGTCTCCTGGTTTATTTGAAACTTGTGTTTCAACATCCTCATAGACTCCAATTACTCCAACTATTTCTGGTATCCCTGCCTCTACAGAAGAAGTTCCACAGTTACAAAAGGACACTAGAACTGATTCTAGTGTAATGGTAAAAACTTCTATTCCTGAATCAACTCCATCTAGGGCTAATTCAGAAGGTGTCACCCCTCCAACATCTGTCGCTGTAGAGTTTGTGCCTTCTTTGGCACCAAAAATATTTTACGAACCTGACGATCTACCTCTTCCACCTAGACTGATTGCTATAGAAGAGATTGTGGAGGATCTTCCATCCAGTACCCCATTGCATTTTGGAACTGGGATCCACCTATATCCTTCTACTACAGAAGTTAGTCATCCTTCATCGCAAGTCCTTGTAGAATCACTAAGAAGTCTTTTGGATAGACTCGATATTTTTGAACAACCATCGACATCTAAGACTGTGTCATCTGACACAGCAGCAGCAGAACCTCCTGCTGCTACTCCGACAATGTTTGCTAGTATACCATCTGTCCCAACTAGTTCTCAACCACTAGATGGAGTCCACTTAGGGACTATTTTGACAGTATGGTATGTTCCTATTTGTTCATCTGGAACCTTATCTAGAATCTCTTATATTGAGTCTCTGCAAATTGATCCTTCGCAACAGAATCAATTTCGGTAGTCCAGTCTCCAAAGGCCAATTTTCCCTTTGAACACTGGATTTCCACCATATGGGGGGAAGTATGCCTTTTCATTGTTCCCTCCGAGAGAACAACCATATGAGATTTCACAACAAAATTCAGGTCAGGCTGGAATCACATCTAGTGGTTGGGTACCAATACTGCCTCAATAGCCAAGAGTTGTATATTCTATACAACCAAATCAACCTGTGTCGAATATTCCCACTACACCAGCTATTGTGACGGTGTCGCAAGTACAAGCGCTGCCCATTGTATGTCAACCTCCAGTCTCTCAGGTCGTAATACAACAGCCTCTTGTCTCTGCAACTCAATCACAACCGTCGATTAGTGGCTCCTTAACTAAAGCGACTGAGGCTCAAACAGGTACTATAACCCCTCATCTTGGTCAAACATCCAATATTGGACAATAGCAAATGGTCTCACAGCCATGGCTGGTGCAATATCAACAACCGCAATTCTAGCAAACTTACCGAGGACCTGAGAAACAAAGCTTTGCAAGTAATGGGCAGCCGTATATTCAAAAGGGTTACCAGTAATCATAGTATAATGGTTACGCCCATCAACCTTATCAAAGTTATCAGCATCAAATACATTATGCTGGTATGCAAAGACCCCATGGCTCAAGCTATCCCATCTTATCCTATGTATGCTTCCCCAAACCTAAATCAGTGGTTTCCCTTCATAGCAACTTTAGAATTACCAGATCTGAATCGGCTAACAAATGATCCAATTGCTTATGCCCCTTGGTGGTCGGCGATTCCTCATAAACTTCTGTCAGATATTCCTAAATTCAATGGAAATCTGGGTAAAGACTCGTCAAATCATGTGATGACCTTTCATCTGTGGTGTTCGTCCAACACTCTCAATGATGATTCAATCAAGCTTTGCCTTTTTCAGTGAACATTGACTGGTCCAGCAGCAAAATGGTACATTGAATTTCCTAGAGCTTCATTCGATAACTTCAGTGCCCTTTCCACCACCTTTTTAACCCATTTTCAGTTACCAATAAGGTATGAAATAGGAACGGAGCTTCTTACCAATTTTAAGCAAACGGCAACCCCTCACATATCTGATCATATTCATGAGTGGTGACATCGTTGTCGAATGGTAAAAACATATGTTCCTGATTAGCTGATAGCTGAATGGTTTATTAAGTCATTGTTACCTTCTATTACAGAAGATGTGACTAAGGGGGGAGTTGTCATTAAAGAGCAAGTCATTGCTCGTGCAAAATATCAAGACTTGATCTATACTCAGTCTGGCATGCTCTATGACAAAATTCCTGATCCTCCTAGACCAGAGTTTATCGTTCCTCCTCTTCCTAAATCAAACAAAGACTCTCATGCCAGTGATGGCGTGATAGGTACAACAAGCACGAAAACTGCCAAGGTTACATGTAAAAAAGCCCGTAAGGTTTCCAGTTAAAATGAAAATGAAGAAACTCTTGCCTCGGAGGTTAATGCCGTGTCGGCTGACAAAGGCAAAGAACCGAAGCAACCAGGGGGCAAGAAGAAAGGTAAAAGAAAAAAGAAGAAACAGGATGATTTGTCTCCTAAAAAATATTCTGCAAACCCTTCTGGGTAAAAGAAACCTCCTTCGGCATGTCACATATGTGATGAAGACCATTGGATGAAGGATTGTCCATATAAAGCTAAAATTAAGAAATTATTTAAGAGTTCAAAAACCTCAGCAGTATTGACCAATCCGTTTCCAAACCTAGAAACCAATCTGGTTGCTAGCAACAATGTTTCCCCTTCCCAAGTTCTTATGTTGTCCATTTCGAAACAAAAAAATGATGCTTTTATATCGACAAGGAATAAAGATTATGGGAATCCACAGCTGTCGAACAACAAGGCTACTGATCAACCTAGTAGTTCGACAACAACTTCGACCGAAGTTATGCCGCCCATCATTCGTGAACTAACGATAAAGCCACCAAAAGGAGTAGTACACAAATTGACGTTTAATCCTCGTGCCAAAGCAGCACAGAATTATAATATAGTAGAGGATCTGGCCCAATCGCCATCTGCTATGTCGACACTTGAAGTACTGCAAAATTGTCCCTCCCAAAAACAGGCTCTATTATCGGCAATAGGTGGGATTGACCCAGCGGATTCCAATCTTGTGGCCTTTAATCATAAAGGATATGAACCCCGGTTACTAGCTCAACTTGCTTTCATCATCCAAGTGAAAGCCCTAAACAAAACTGTTCATCGAACAATTATTGATGAGGGGGAATCTACATGCATAATGTCAATGAGTTGCTAGAAAACATTAGGGTCACCACCCTTCTCGCGATCGTCAACGACATTAAAAGCATTCAATGGATGAACATACACCCCATATGGGATTTTAAGTAACTTGCAAGTTGAACTGGGGGGCAAAACAGTAGAAATTGATGTCAAAGCTATTGATGGAAACCTCGATTACAACATCCTACCGGGAAGGCCCTATATTTATGTTATGGTTGTTGTTGTGTCAACATACTTTAGAAAGATTGCATTTCCCTTTCAAGGAGGAATTAAAATCATTGACCAACAGACCTTTCTCCCCAGCAGTTCACAAGTTATGGGAAGCATCCCGATGATCCATGGAAGCTCTCAATCACTTCAAAATATTGGAGTAGGCCTCCTAAAAGACCCTAAATCGATGGGTACTTTTGCTCTACCGCCTCCAAGTAATCTGGCGGAAGTAGCCATGGTGGAGACCTGCAATATGGTATCTTCTATATCTACAATTCAGAAGATTTCTGAACATGATGTTAGCATGGATCATCACCAGGTATTGCCTCCAAGCCCAATATAAATATTGTAGCAATCAATTTTCTTGGCCTGGGTGGTAAACCCAAATCAACACTCATCGAGTGTTTGGATAGATAGGTCTAAAGAATATGGTACCTCTTCAGATCCTTGGTCACATGTACATTCTACAGATGAATGAATTTTTCAGTCAATGATGATAGGAGAGGCACCATGGGAAGATTACCTCCATCGTTCCCATCTTCCGGATTACCACGAAGATTGTTCCAACAACCTTAATCATCCTTCAGCTTTTGATTTTCTATCAAATACTGTAAATACGGTGGATTCCGAGCAAAATCTATCCAATATTGAAGAAACTATCGCCATAAATATCTCGACCAAACCAGTTGTTGTAGAGAATATTCATTTCGGAAAATCTTGTTCTTCTTCAGAACTTGAAATATATTCCACTTTCTTTCGTGAGTTTAGAGATGTCTTTGCATGGTCATATGAAAAAATTCCAAGCATTGACTCGCGCATGGTTGAACATGAAATTAAGATGTATCCAGATGTCAAACCAGTACGACAACAGCTTCGGCAGGTGCACCTGAAGAAAGCCACTGCCATCAAGGCAGAAGTTGAAAAACTTTTACATGCTGGTTTCATTTACCCAGTTCCTCTAACTGATTGGGTATCGAATATTGTTCCTGTGATGAAAAAGCAAGGAACGATTAGAGTGTGTGTCGATTACAGGGATGTAAACCAAGCTTTTCCAAAGGACAACTACCCTACACCCTTCATCGACCAGATAATTGATGAATGCGCTGAATGAGAAATCTTTTCATTTATGGATGGATTTTCTGGGTATAATCAAATAAATATTTGCCCATAGGACCAGTCAAACACTGCATTTATTTGTCCGTGGGGCACATTCACGTACCGCAAGTTACCTTTCGATTTAAATAACGCAGGGGAAACTTTTCAGAGGGCTATGAATTATTCCTTCCATGACATAAAGAACATCATTCAACCATATCTCGACAATCTTTCGGCTCATTCACGAAAGTGGAATGATCATCTGCAGCATTTGAGAGCTATTTTTCTACGTTGTCGACACTACAAGATACGAATCAATCTGCACAAGTGTGTGTTTTGTGTCAGTTTTGGTCATTTACTTAGCTTTGTGGTTTCAAAGGATGGGACTCGTCTCGACCCATGTAAGGTTCAGGCAATCATCGATATGCCTCCACCTTCAAATTTGCTTCAGATTCAGAAACTCCAAGGGAAAGCAAACTTTCTAAGGAGGTTCATTCCAAATTACGTCGAACTTGCTAAAGGTTATACATGTCTCTTGAAAAAAGAAGTTCCCTTCAACTGGGATCAAGTTACGCAAGCTTCCTTTGATTCTCTAAAGGAATCCCTAATAAAAGCATCATTAATGTACGCTCCTGACTATCAAAAGACTTTAACCTGTATCTATCTGTGGCAGATACGACCATCACAATGGTTTTAGTTCAAGAAGACAATGGAATCGAACATCCTGTCTATTATTTAAGTCGAAAATTAAATGATACAGAAAACAAGTACTCCTATGTTGAAAAGCTAGCTCTTGCAGTTGTTCAAGCAGTACAGAGATTTCAACACTATATCCTCTTTCGCAAAACTACCATTTTGTCAGATTGCAACCCTATGACTTACATCTTGTCGCGTCAATTACTTGGGGGCAAATATTTGAAATGGATAGCCATTTTGCAAGAGATTGATCTGGAATTCATAAAATCCAAATCAAAGAAATCTCTGGTTTTCATGGAGTTACTATGCGATTTCCCATCGTCGTCCAACAATTCAACATCCAGAGCATCAATCGTGGATGAATCTTTGTTTTTGATATCGTCAAGCGATCCGTGGTCTGGAGATATAATCATCTATCTCCAAACCCAAACATATACGCCTAATACCTCTTTCTCAGAACAACGACGTACTCGATACCAAGCAAAAGACTACATGATCGTTGGTGATACACTTTACTGTCGAGGTATCGATACAGTTCTCCTAAGGTGCCTCACCCATGAGGAGGCCAAAAAAGTCCTGAATGATTGTCATTCAGGCGTGTGTGGGGGGCATCAACCTGGTTATGCTATGGCACAAAATATTTTACGAGCAAGTTACTTTTGGCCAACTATTTTCAAAGATTGCATAACCGTAGTCAGAAGTTTCCATGCTTGTCAAATCTTTGACCGCAAAACCAGAATACCACCTGCACCTATGCATCCAGTAGTTGTTGTTAGGCCATTCACCAAATGGAGCATAGATTTCATGACATATAACCCCACCTTGGCTGGGGGGCATGGGTATATCATAGTCGCAGTTGACTATTTTACAAAATGGGCCGAGGCGATGCCTACATTAAACAACAACTGTGAAACGGCTGCTCTTTTCTTTTTCAATCATGTAATCTCCAGATTCGGTGTTCCACAAGCTATAGTCACAGATCATGGAACACATTTCCACAATCACATGATGGTTGAATTGGTTGCCAAATTAGGACTGTCCCATGATAATTCCACTCTGTATTATCCGCAAGCTAACGGACAAGTTGAGGCAATCAACAAAGTCCTGAAGCGCATGTTGCAAAAGATGATTGGAGTCCATAAATAGAGTTGGCACCTAATCCTATACTCAGCCTTGTGGGAATACCGGACATCGGTAAGAAATGCAACCAGATTTACACCCTTTCAATTGGTGTATGGCCTGGAAGCAGTCTTACCGATTCAGTGTGAGATTTCATCTCTCAAGCTCGCAATCGACCTTCTCCCCGAAACTTCAGAGGAAGATGCTCATTTCTTGGAACTAATCCAATTAGATGAAACCCATCATGAAGCCGCCTTGGCTAATGAAACTCGTAAGAAACGAGTCAAGGCACAGTTTGACAAGAATGTCAAACCCCATGTCTTCTCAGAAGGTGATCTGGTCTTACTTTACGATCAGGAATCTGATAAATTGGGATCAGGTAAGTTGCAATCTTTGTAGATGGGTCCCTACATTGTTAAGCGAGTCTTAGAAAAAGGAGCCTATGAGCTAGTAGATTACGATGGGATCCCACTATCGCAACCCTGAAACGGGTTGTACCTTAAGCGTTACTATGCTTAACTAAGCGTAGTAATCTCTTCATATGCTTTTGTTACATTTTTGTTTTCGTCAAGAGTGATCATTTTGGTTAGGTAATCCACTTTTGCATTTTTTGCAAATGTCGAACCTATTGGAATCATTTGTTGGATCCGCCGACGGAGCTAGTCATAGTACGCAGAACCTATCTTCTGCAGCCTCGGCCATCTTTGATCCAAGCGGCAAGTTAGTGAGTTTCAGAGGGGTGTGTATTGGTCGGTCAATGAACAACATCACCGAATATAGCGCGTTGATAGATCTCCTCTCTGATTCCATCACACATGGCATATGCCGACTTGTCGTCAGGCTAGACTCGCAACTCGTCATTCTCCAACTTACTGGCATTTATTCCATTCGGAATCCAGCTATTTATCGTATGTTCCTAAGGGTCAAGATTTTGGAAAGGCAATTTGATTCTATTCAATATCAACACATTTCCAGAAACTTAAACACATTAACTGATTCATTAGCAAATTATGTGTTAGATAGACATTTGCAACATTTATAAAAGAAAAGCATTTCATCAACATTTGCATCAGGATCATATAACTTAACCAAAATAAAGCTTCGAAAATCAAAAATATATATAATTGTTTATAGTTTTTTCAAAATGTTATGTCTCCAGGACAAAATCAGTCACACGACCCAAAAACTCAAAAATGTAGGAAAGCACCCTAGACTAGTGGTGTTGATGATAACAAGTCACTGCCTGTGCGATCATACGTAGGATCCTAGTCCATCGACTCGGCACGCCAGTAGTATGGCGATGTAATCTCAGAGGTAACTCATTGGTCCTCACATCCGGAATACCAAGGGTGAGGCCCTCGATCTAATCCTACAATACTGCAAGGGTCTCAGCTACATGCAAATCATGAAGGATAGCCCTCCCTATAGCCTCTCCTGCTGGAACGGCAGCTGCTACCCTCGAGCACACTGTTGGTCGCACTGGTCCAATATCTACATGAATAAATGAGTTTGATTAGTCTTGGTAACATTTAAAAAACACATGAACATTATAAAAGAAATAAACAGAGACATGGTCAGAGATTTTTTACCTATGACACCCCACTGCTCGCCAGCCAGCAGCACCAAATCTGAGTCACCCTAGAAATCCATCCCAGCATATGGATACTCGGCATACACCATCTACTGATGGTTGAACCACTCAGAGAAGGCATCAGAGAATGAAATCTATGATTGACCAGCATGTCTGGCCATAAGGTCAACCCATCTCTGCATCCGTGGCTCTGTTAGTGCTGGGAGTCCGAGTGAAATGTACTGTGGCTGCATCAGTGGGATCTTCTCCAAGGCAAAAGCAGTTAGAATAGAACCATAACCAAAGTTCTTGGATCTTCCATTTTTCACCTTGGCAAGTTGTTCTTTTATCACCAGAAGTACTGCATCACACTAGTTGAATACCTTTGGTTCAAGGCATTCCAAGGCATGCTATATATAGGACCTGTTGGCCAAGTGAAGAGTCACGTTGCCAGCTAATCTAGCAAAGGTGAATAAGATAGTCCTCAAGGACCAGTCAGTAACGTCTCTAATACTAATCTTTTCATCCCTGCTCGGTTGAGATCCATCTCTACAGTATCGGCGAATATAATCCCTCATGGATTCGCCCCCACGGGCGGAACTTGATAGTGAGAGAGGGGCACCACGCCTCGACAAACTGGTCAAAAATAGACATCCTCAACAGTCAAAAGGATGGATTTACCTCTAATCTAGAACACTTGGTTGGTAGGATCCCATGCATCGATAAGATATTGCAACAAGTTGATTTGTTGCCTCATGCTAGATATGTGGAAGAACTTCAGCAAGCCACAGTTCCACAATGCAGTTACCATACCCAGATCATGTAAGGCAATCATATCCTCCTCTTCATGTTCACATTCACTCCATGTAATGACCATCTTGCTCCGATGAATCTCTGAAAAATAAACAAGAGAAGAATTAGGATCCTGATTTGGGCAAAAACAAGCAAAAAGTCAATCAAAAATTAGTGCATAAACTTTCCTCCTTGTGTCCATCGCACCCTAGCTGTGTACTGGGTGATATGCATATTGACTAGCCAAAGGCTAGCTCAATATGCATCGCACTTTTCGATGTGTACTAGGTGCGATGGGGAGAGAACAAAATGTTCAAACCCCAGAGGCTCAGAAAAGCAGGAAAACATGCTCAGAATCAGAAAAGGAAAGAATGCAATTGAAGAGCTCAGGTTTAGCTCCTACCTAGTACAAACGGTGCTGAAAATTGTCCACAAAATCTCCTAGAATTAGTTGATGAAAATCGAGGGGGAAAAACACCTCCAGAGCTCCAACAATCCCAAATTTGAATGAAATGGTAAAATGAGAGGTAAAAACTACTTTTATGTTATTGCTCACGTAATTCAAGTAAGATATTAGTTCTTTACTCATTTTCAAGCATGTACATACATTTCTAATCAGTTTGATGGAGCAATTGAACAGGTAGTACAACCGTCAAGAGAACATAGTGTTAATGGTGAATCGAACATCTTTGACTATTATCACAAGCAGTTTTATGTGAAGTTCAAGCTTGTTAAAAATAAACCTAGCGATGAGAAAATGTTCCCCCAGAGTTCAAGCTCATTAAAAAATGAACCCACTTTCAGTAAATAACCATTGCGATCGCATAATTATCAGCTTTTGATCCTTGGTCGTGTTCTTACCATCACCTCCACTCTTTTTTAGCTGATCATA
Source organism: Pinus taeda (assembly GCA_000404065.3). Classification (NCBI taxonomy): domain Eukaryota; kingdom Viridiplantae; phylum Streptophyta; class Pinopsida; order Pinales; family Pinaceae; genus Pinus; species Pinus taeda. Next base: position 44,509 of record APFE030803806.1, read on the forward strand.
CACCTCCATTTGATCGTTTGCCCTTTTTGAGGAATAGCTGCGACGAGTGATTCTATTAGCCACCTTCTTTGCACTGCCGTGATTGAAAAAGTTCCAAAACTTACCTGGAACCAATTGCTATCCAAAAACATCAATCGTTCCTCAAAAACAAAAATGAGTCTCCTTTAAGCTCTTTTCACCTGACTCGTAAAATATGAAAAGATTGTCGAGCAATTGGCCTCTCCAACTTGTTAAATTCATTGGAAGTGCCATCCCTCCTCTATATTTTAATCTTTTTGGACCTGAGGGATCATTACACAAAAAGATTGAGCACTTTTCTTGTTCAGCTCGTTAAAACTGTCGAAAAGTCATCCCTTTCCTATTAGTTTATACTTTTTCAAACTTAAGGGATTATATTACGAAAAAGGACTACTGGAGTTGCCTTTCTGTCTCTTTTTAGACTCTCTAAAATTGAAAAGGACCGAGTTATCTTTGTCGTTAAACTCGTTAAAACAATAGCGACAAACTTTTCCATGCAGACAAGAATGAGTTTCACTATCACTAGGCTCATTAAAACATAGCGACATGTTTTCCCGAAGGGAAAATTATAGAACAAGCATATGTTATCCTCCTCAAGCTTGACAAAAATAAAGAGGTACCGGTCAGAAATGACTGGGGAAAAATTAGGAAGAAAACTTGAAGAAACTTTATTGGTAGCAAGTCGCCCTTGAACATGACACATTCACTCCATCACCATGATTGAGTCGGGTTGGGTTATTCCATTCACCGGTCATATCACCATTGGTCCTCCGTACCATCCATCTTTGGGGTTAACGCTACCAATCCATTTCAGTGTCGCTGATGTGTTCAAGAGAATTCGCTAAGAGAATTCACCAACCCAGCTAACGTCTCATCCGCTGCAATACCTTCACGCTTCATTCCTTCATGACCGCCACCCTGAACCTTGTATCATCAGATTGTTTACACCTCCACAAAATCATTTGCCCTGTTTCATGTCGTAGATGTGGGATTCATTAAGGCCCTCCTACGATGGGTCATTTCTTGTCGACATCAGCTCATTATCCAATAAGTTGACTTAGGAACAACCCTCTCAGTACTTTGAAGCTTGCATGCCTCAATGGCAAGTTTCTCACTTCCGGCGACAAGTTTACATCAATGGCCTTCGGCCGGAAGATTTTGCGTGGTGTTCGACATCGACTCATGTATTTGCACCACATGAATTGTACTGCAGTACCTTGAGGGTCATTATCATTATCGATGATTCCTCTCACGCCTATTAACAACTTACATCATTGGCTGGTAATAAAGTGATGCCTTTCCATGTTCAACATCAAAACATCTTTTCGCATGGATTGACTTATACTTCCGGCGAATATTGAACGAGTTTGAAGACTCTGGATCTAGTTTCATCCATTTGGGCTGCGATATATTTAGGAAAATAAATACATCAAATGTACATCATAGCTGCACAGATAATCATCCAAGCTAAGGGATGATGGCTCTACTAGAATCATCAGTCTGCCACACAAACGGTTGTTTGTCCTATGTACATGAAAATGAATTTATAAAGCTGAGCATGGGAATGCCCGCCTCAGCTATATTATGAAAATATTATGAAGATAATTTATTATATTGTATGTTATTGCAGGTCACCTTCCAGTTCGAAAAACCTCAGATCCTCATGATAAAGCATTTCACCCGACACCAGAAGATTGACAACCTCATGCTTTAGGGGGAAACTGTTATAGACATATTTGGGCACTGTAACCCCAATCTCATATGTCCATAAACCAAGGGCTTATAAGCCCCTAAAAGTGTTGTTTCATACCCTAAAGGAACAAGTTCAACTCATTACATCATCTCCCAGAAGTTCTCCCTGAAAAACTACTCAGAACTAGTCAAAACTGGACCATATAGACTGCTCAGTGCTAAAGGTGCGATGCATCTCACCTGCTACATGCAAAAAGTGTGATGCATACTGAAAAGCCCTTCTATAGGGTGTGATGAGCGAGATCAGACAAATGGCAGAGGCAGTTGGCTAGGTGGAAACCCAGAGAATCTTCTAGAAACTACCCATTTGACACTTGCCTCTTTGAATTTGCCCAGGGATGAGTAAGAGATCATGAAATCTCCAAGTGGAACCAAGAACTATCAGAGAAATAACACTAATCAAAATCC
>APFE030803812.1:0-18310 GCA_000404065.3 Pinus taeda
AAATTATTATTACAAATATCTGTGTGTATTTTAACATATTAAGTCTACAAGCTATCAGTTTTCTTGCTTTAGCCATAGTTTTTATGCTTCAATGGACAGATAGTGCAAGAAGCTCTTTTGAAGCCATCAAACAAGCTATCATGGAAGCTCCCACTCTAATCAGTCCAGATTATACCAGGGAGTTTTATATCTTTTCTTTTGCCTCTTATGAGACACTTGCAACAGTTCTGTTGCAGAAAAATGATGAAGGTGTAGAGCACCCTATTGCCCTTTTTAGCAAAACTCTGAGGGATGCTGAACTGAGGTATGACCTTATTGAAAAACAAGCTTATGCTCTCATAAAATCTTTAAAATCATTCATAATTTATATTCTGCATTCCAAAGTGGTCGCGTATGTACCTTCAGCCTCAGTAAAAGATGTCCTAACTCAGCCAGATTTTGATGGAAAGAGAGCTAAATGGATTGGAAAAATCATAGAGTTCAACATGGAGGTGAAGCCCACCAAGCTTGTCAAAGGCTAGGGCTTGGCTAAGCTTATGGATGAGGAAACTTGCAGTTTGTTAGACATCAATTGCATGGGTTCAAATTCAGGTGGTGAGCAGACAGAAGAAGCAACAGAAGAGCAAGAGCATAATCAGTGTTTGGTTAAAAATCTAGCTACCTTTGAATGGTATTCCAATGTAGTTCATTTTTTGCAGAAGCTAGAAGTCCCGCCACGGCATAACTCAAGTCAAGCCCAGGCCATTAAGCTCAGATTAGGCAAATTTTGCATTAATAAAAACTTGCTCTATTGGAGAGACCCATCAGGAATCCTCTTGAGATGTCTAGACAAAGGACAATCTGTGGAAGTCATGCACCAGTTCCATTCTAGCATCTGTGGAGGGCATCATTATTGGAAAACCACAGCCCACAAGATCCTGAGAGCTGGGTATTATTGGCCTACTCTGTTCTTTGATGTGTTTTCTTTTGTGAAGTCTTATGACAAATGTCAGAGGTTTGCAGGAAGACAACAACTAAAATCTCTGCCCTTGAAGCCAGTACACGCCAATGGTCCCTTCTAACAGTGGGGCTTGGATTTCATAAGTAAAATCAATCCACATTCCAGTGGCCATCACAAATGGATTTTGGTAGCCACTGATTACTTCACCAAATGGATCGAGGCTATACCCACTAAAAGTGATAATCATCAAGTTATCATAAAGTTCTTGAATGAGAATATTTTCACTAGATTTGGTTGCCCAACCAAACTAGTCACTGATAATATAACAGCTTTCAGGGCAGAAGAATTGGTGGACATGTGCAAATCCATGGGCATTCAATTGGTGCATTCTACCTCATATTATCCTCAAGGCAATGGCCTGGCAAAATCATCTAATAAGAGTCTTGTAAGGATAATCAAAAAACTGTTGGAGGACAACAAAAGAACTAGGATTCCAAGTTGAAGTTTGCACTATGGGTTGACAAAGTTACCAACAAGAAGTCCATAGGAAATTCTCCATTTAAGCTGGTTTATGGTGTTGATGATGTTTTTCCTATCCAGTTGATTCTCCCTGTGGTCAAATTCTTACAAGAAGAACAGGATGAAGAGAATGACATGGTGAGGAGAATGAGTAACTTGGTTGAATTACAGCAGATCAGACAACAACTAGTTGAGAAGTCAAGAATTCATTAGAAGAACATCAAAGAAACCTTTCATAGAAAGGAAAAAATGGACAATTTTCAGGGCCATGATTGGGTTCTCAAATGGGATGCATTGAAGGAAAAGAAGGGCAACCATGGTAAATTTGATGCCTTATGGACAGGACCATTTGTCATTGCTCAAGTTCAAATGAACAATACTTTCATTCTGCACAATTTGGAGGGGGAAAGTGTTTTTGATGGCCCAGTCAATGGGCGGTTTTTGAAACTTTACTTCATATGAGGCTTTAATATTGTAATAGGTTTTTTCAGTTTTTGTTTTCTATGCAAATAAACTCCATGCCCAATGGACACTAGGAGATAAGTTTGTTTTGGTTGTTACTGGAAAGGCAGTAGTTTGTAGTTCTTGAAACCTCACAGGGAGGTTTTCATCCCCAGAAGGAGCCAGTGTTAGCCCTGAGGTGCAATGCTACTGTTTTAACAGAAATGTCCCCTATTTTAGCTCTGATGGTCCATGTCTCCTCTTGCTCCGCTTTGGCCATAAGCCTTTAAAAACCTGAGACCATACAATTATCGCAATACGAAGGAAAACACGGGAAAACCCGCAGCCAAACCATAAGCCAGACTTAAAAAATTATACACCCGCACTCATAAATATCGGCGAGTCCGCACTCGGTTCATCTCCTTTCCGCTGTGCTCTTGATTCTCCGATCTCCGTCGCCTGACCAACATCCCGACCATCGATCCACACCATCCAAACACCCTCATTCCCATTTCCCACCAGTCACCTGAGAAGGAAATTTGTTGGCTTTGTTAGTGTTTTTGACAGTCGGACAATGAATTGAAATAACAAAATGCATGGCCAAAAAGGGAAAAAACAACAACACGATACAACCGAACCAACAGGGATGATCATGGAACATCATTGGCATGAGTGAACCACCTAACAGCGTGACGAAATTAATAGAATTTGATTACTGTGTTTGTTAAAAAAAGAGCTCTTTGAACTCATGTTTGTCTAGTTACGTCATCAAGTAGTTAGAAGACAGAGGGGATAGATTAAGACATCTCGAGCCTCAGAGAGTTCAAGAGTATTGTAAAAAATCCTACAAATGACTGAAAGTTGGAAGTAATAGGGGTTCAAATTTTGAAGACCATGGATACTTTGTTCCTCCCAACATCTCATCTTCGTTCCAGTAATACAAGCTTCTTTTGTTGTTACATGTTCAATTGCCATCTTCTCCTTTGTTCTAAGCTTGCACTTCAATAGGTTATTCATGTTTTCCTCTGTGTCTAATGCCAGATAACTATCATCTTATCTCTGCGTTGATAAATTAGATTTGCAAGCTTCATTTACTTTATGTTGCTAGCCATTCATATGTGTTTATGTATGTATTTGTTGTTACAGTCAAGATTCTTCATCTATTCATTGAATCTATAAACTATTGAGCATTAGTGGTTGAAAGCCTTGTCAAGCTGATGGTGTTCATGCATGTCTTGAATGAAAATAGAGTTGAAATAATCATCTGACTTGATCCAAAACCCAATCCATTCCAATAGTTCAGAGAATGATATTGAAGATTTATATGTTACCAAGCATCTCCGAGTTACAACCTAGGAGAGTTTCCTGGAGTGCTAACAAGTCCAATGATGGAGTTCATCCAACAAGTCACCATGGTTAATTAGACACCCTTCCTATACTAACCAATCCAAGATGGCTTTCTTTACAAATTGAATTATTTGTGTATTCCAACTGGATTAGCTTGATGCCTTCTTATCAAGTGGCCCACTCCTAATCCTATGGAGGGTAATTTTGTGTGCGAAGGGACTTTGTTACACCTACAAAAGTAGTTCATTTAGCCTTCCATGTGGAAACAAGTGGGAATTTATATTCCTAGATGCTTAGTTAAACTAAATTTTCCAACATGAAAATCAAAGTTGCAACAATACTTTCCAATTCCCACTAGGCCTTGGGTATCCATCTCCATGGATTTCATAGTGATTTACTAGTCAATTGATAGTAATATGATTAAATCTATGGTAGCATGCAAATTTTCCAAGGTTGCATATGCAACAAAAATTATATTGCACCTATGGTAGTGACATTTTTCTTTCAATGTGTTTGGTGGCAGTTTGGATAATCATTAAACGTCATTTAAAGTAGTCACACTAGGTTTCTCAATGACAATTGGAAATTCCTCTTGGAATATTTCATGTTTTAATGTTGCTTCTCTACTACATTTCATCTACAAATGGATGGCCAAAACGTGATAGTGAACAAAACCTTGAGTTCACAATCAATCTATATAAGAAATGGTTTGATCAATATTTGCATATTTTGTAGCATAGTACCTATAACAAATGTAATATCTCTATAAGTCATTCCCCTTTTGAGCTCTATTTTGGCTTTCAATGTTTTGTTCCTTATGAGATTCAAGTTGGTTTTCTAGTGCCATTGGCAATCAACCAACAATGGGAGGAAGACAAATATTCTTCATTTGTGTAGAGCTTGGCCAAGATCCATAATAGTGATCATGACATCCTTCAACAAACATAAATAAAGTATAAGGTACTCCATGATCGACATTGAGTTAGTCCACAATGTTAAGTTGGTGGTAGGATTTGGTTGCATTTCGACAAGCAATGTTTCAAAATAAGTAACATCCCAAGACCAAGCTCATTTAGTATGGTCCTTAAACCATAATACAACAAATAGGTCTCATTGTGTTCGTGACCTGAACTTAGTTTAGCATCCATGTAGTGAATGTTCACTTATTGAAGTTGTATGAACCACCATACTCAAATTAATATATTCCAATAACACATTTAAAGGTCACAACTGTAAATTCTTTTATTCCACTTATTGAAGATGCTTTTTTTTAATGTCTACACCATAACCACTAGATATCATTAAATAACACTTATTCACTCAAATCAAACATTTCTCTTAGTAAGCCTATAAACACCACTTTCCTATCTTTAATAGAATTTGAAAACAAGTCCCTCTCAACAAGAACCTATCTATACTTTAATGGATTTCCTATTTTATTTTGTCAATTGAAATGATTTAATTCCCATTTTATTAGAATTAATCAAATTTCTACTTTATATAAATAAATACAAGGGTATACGTGTTCAGATTTTACAAACCTCTTCTCATACTTATTTTTTTATTATTTTTAGTGGATGAATATCTTCTTACATTGCTAGTATCGTGTTCATATCATAAAAAAACATCTATTCCGGCACAATAAGTTAAATTTCTCAATAAAAAGGGCAACATGAAACATCTATTCCGGCACAATAAGTTAAATTTCTCAATAAAAAGGGCAACATGAAAAATTAAATGAATTACTTTCAGAGGATATACAGTAATAATATTATCCTGAAGTAATTACAATCTCCCTTGTGATGCACCTTGGATCTAACCAAAGGAATACTTAAAAATTCCCGTTCTATAGTTGTAACCATCGGGGAGTGAAAAAAATCCATTGTCCTTCTAGGGTTGCTGTCAACAAACCTCAAGAGACCACCTATATAATTACAATTTACCATCCAGGATAGCAAACTTGTATAGGCTTCTGAAACCACTAACAAAAATTTGACCTTGCATAGTTCTTATTTCATCACGTTTACAAAACCAAAATGAAAAAGTTACCAACAAAGAAATTGAACTAATTGAATTTTACAAACTTGCGCCTCATGTACACGGTTGAGTACGGTTGAGATGAGACGAGGCTAAAAATCTGGTTAGTTTTTAAAGAAAAGCACGAAGCATAGTTTCAGTGAGTTCATCTCGCATGTGTTCACGTTCTGCCTCGGCCGCATTGACCAGATCTTTCATGGTAATCCTGCGTGTTACTGTGGGTCTCAGGGCAGCCTGCATTTTATACGTCCGTTATCAGCACAATTGCCCAGAGAAAGAGAGAGAAAGAGAGCAAACTTGTAAATGAGTAAAATACCTCCGCAGCTGCGCGAATAACCGCTGCACTAATTGTCCCACTAGCAAATTCAAAACGATGGCCCAATTCTTCAAAGTTGATATCTGGGGCAACTGGCGCCTGCTCCAGATAATATAAAATCGACATCAGTGCCAGATTAGAACCAAGAATAACATACAGTACAAAATATTTCCCTCTTCTGCTGCAACTCAAAACAATCTATTGACTTCCGTCTTCTTACTAAAAGCACTGGGCAGACTTTATGCCAACCTGCCAAACTACATTGCATGCATCCAGTGATTAGTTAAAGCAAATAAATGAGACCTTCTGAATGTACAGTTGGATTAAAGTGAAATAAATCGTTCTATAAGCAGGCAGTTAGCTTTTTTTTCCACCTAAAATCTCCAACAAAAGGAATTGAAGAAACTCTGTCCCCATATTGATAAATACCATGAAAGTAAAAGCCATAATTTCTACTTATCAAGTGAAGGGAAGCATAACCACTCTACAAGAAGATACAGAAATCGGCAATGGCAAAGTTCGTACGATCTCACTATGGTCACAAGGTCAAACCAAAAACGAGACATGGCTTCCCTATATTGTGGACAGATTGTCTGAAATATTGAGGTGAAAAGATATTGTCACATAAAGGTAAATATGGACGATTAAAGCAGACTTGTAAATGTAGCTGGCAGAACAAACAGGTATGCAAAATTAGTTAATTCATATACCAATTTGAGGGAAATTAATTATGAATACCCGTACAAATTAATATGCAAAGAGAAGAAATAAACTAAGAAATTATATTATTGTATATTACTGATCAGAATTTAGTTAATGGGGTTGCAAAACACATCATTATCATTGGTTACGGAAGATACTTTCCTAGAATTTTTTGAAAAGGCGGACAGTATGCAGGAAAGACAGTTACACAAGGGAAATTCAGTTTTCACCAATGGGTTACGAGGGGCAGCTCAGCTTTGCCTTTACTTTTTGTACCAGAAAGAAGGACTGACATGCTATCTGTATCCTCCTGATCAAAGTCATATGGCCAAAAGCACAAAGAAGCTCACACCAGCAAAATTCCGAACAAAGAAGAGAGCTAAGAAAGGAAAGCAACAGCGCAGAAGACACAGAAAGATAGCAAATGAATAAATATTTTTTGCACTAATGAATGGATTATTGTACATAGCCTGATTTACAGGCATTTTCAATCCTTCAAAGTGGCATTTCTTTTTGAAGTTAGAAGCAAGCACTAACAGGTTGTCCATATCCCCTTGATCAAAAGTCATATGGCCAAAAACCTGATCCAAAGCAAACATGCTCATGCTAGAAAAGTTCCAAACAAAGAAGAGGGCTAAGAAAGTAAAGCGACAGCTCGGAAGTCACGGGAAGATAGTAAATGAATAAATATTTATTGCACTGATGAATGGATTATTGTAAATAGCCTGATTTACAGCTAATTTCAATCCTTCAAGGTGGCATTAGCCGTGTCAATTTCTAGTCATTACTTTACCTCACTAAGGTATTGTAATTTATTAATAATTGGGCTTGCCAGAAGTCCCTCTCCGTAGAGATTCTTCAAAGCATGGCTAATTGTGCTGGGAGGATCCATATCCCCCTGATTTTTCGTAATCAGGAGGATTAGGGTTGAACAACTCTTCAGCAAGCTATCAATTTCAGTTTTGTGGTAGTGTAGGTATTGATAGGGTTTTGATAAAGTTCAGTAATCTGTTCTGTTTGTGCTAGCAGTACCATATAATATCATGCAATGTAGAATTCATTGAATTTCTTGATCTTAATATTGCAATTTGTTTGGAAACCTGCTTCTAAATCCAGTGAAAGCTTCTTGACCATTCTCTCTATTTGGTACGAGGCTCTTATATTTTGTGTGGGCATAGTATAAAGGATATTGTTTTCAACAGCAAAAATGATGATTGCGAGAGTAAATTTCCATGGGCCCTAATGATCTTGAAAGTTGATAGTACGAAAATTTACAATGAACACTTTCTGGAAAGTTCCTTGAATTTTCTTTTGGATTACACAAGAAGCACTTCATGTCGCTCCAACAAAAATTTATGCCCTATGCAATACAAGGACCTGTGTTTGTTCTTGGAATTGAAGGTTTGAGACGTTAATACCACTTTAGCTTGTCTACTAAGAAAAACGTATACAATATTGTTGCTATACTGATAGAATCTGAAAATCAGAGAGGAAAGAAGTCCAAATAACAAAAATAACAAAGATACTCATAAAACACAAATCACAAAAGCATTGGAGGCACCTGCACACACAGGTGGATCGCACCTGCCTGCAAGCCCAAGAATTGCAGGAAGACCTTTCTAAAGATCTCTATTAAGAGATAAAAGTGGTTTTCATGGAAAGTCCCTGATTTATCCAAAGAGAGTAAATCCCTTACTCGTGACTAAAGCAACCTTTCAGGAGTCACCAAAATCTAGCTAGTACTTATTTAACGTAAATGGTCATATACAATGATACCAAAAGATATTGTAAGGACCTAGCACCATAAAATTATCATCTTACAGTAATTAATTATTAAATTAGAAACATAATAGCTCATTTAGATAAAAGCTCTCTTTTCATTGTCATGTTTAAGCGCACAACACCCATGTTACATGGATAAACAGTAAACTGCTGGCAGGCGCATTGCAAAATTATCTAGAGAATCCAGAGGTCTGTATTGAAGATTGCATTGCCATTTGCAAGTCGAAGCACATAGGTGGTGCTTGATGAGTGTATTTGATACAAATTCAAATATTATTAAACTCACTTTGGACCTTTCTCATCTTCCATATGGTTCTTAAGGTTATGGATGAAAGTTGGACTTTGAAAAACTAGTCCACATATGAACTTACGACAGGGAACATAGTAGAGCCAAAAGAATGATATAGAAAGGCAAGATGATCTTATGTTGAACATGGTACTTAGGTCATGGAAGAAAGTTAAACTATTCAAGCACACACAACAGATACGTAGTTGCAAAGAAAGATGCAACATTCAGCTGTGTTATTATCAAAACTAAGCTGCATACAACGAAAATTGTGAAAGAGAACTAATATTCAATCACCAGTTGACTTTATTAACCTATAAATACAGTTTTACTTTAAAAACTTTACTTTAATACCTCCCTTAATGGTCATATTGGAAGCAGCACGAAGCTTGTACCTAATTTTATGGACTTACTTGGACCAAGCACCTTGCTGAAGATATATAAATCCTGCCCATGAGTAGCACAACATTACAACTCACGCTCACCATTTTACCGTTTGTCAAATATAGTGATAATGAACCTCCAAATGCTTAGTTTGTATGTGAAACACTGGATTCTTTATTAGCTCGAGCACATGTTGGCACACTTTAGTTGTCACAATAAAGTACAATTGTTTGAGACCCTTTCACTTGCAAATCAAAAGTATCTTATGAAACCACATTGTTTCACATGTTAACTTGTACTTATTGCTGCCTTGTACTCTACTGCAATGGAGGAAAGTGCTAAACCTGGCTACCCTTTCCTAAGCCATGAAATTGGACCTATATACGTTAAAGAAATATTATGTTGATGATATTGTATCATCAATGAAACCTACCAAATCAGAATCCATGACACTTGTCAACCAGAAAGCTTTTGTTCTATTATACGCAACCCCAAAGTATAATGTTCTTTGATCTACTGCAAGATCTCTTGATTGCACTCCAATGATTTATAGGGATTCTAATTCTTAACTATTAGCATATGTACTTTGTATATCACATTATTACTGTTTTAGGAGAGTATTATTGTGGTTTATTGTGACAAAGCGTTTTGGCTTTCTATTCTCATCGAGTAGTTGAGATCTTATCTCTATTATCATGATTAGCGGCTAGCTTTGAGGATCTTGTTGAGAATTTCTCTCTTAGTTTGTTGGGTTAATTATTTCAATGTAAAGCTATATAAGCCTATGTTTGCTACCGAAAATTCAGTTAAAGATTTGATTCTGCACTTGGTGTGGAACTTTGCTCATGAGTGAGATTTGCCACATCACTCATGGTGGGTATGTTCTGTCATCTACACTTCATAAATGTCAATATATAAGAAGTCTTACTATCCAATAATTGCAATAATCAAAATTTTGTTCCTTGAATGAGAAGTGAGAACGTAACTTATCTTAATGATGAGGATGTTGATGTCACTAAAATGTCGATGGTAAAAAATTTAGTGGATTGATCAAACGTTGTAGGTAGTGGTCATTGGAAAGTAGAAGAATCATCAAATGAGATGGATTCAAGTTTTGATATATCATTGGTAAATGAGTTCATAGATGGTGTAGGATCCATTTCTTGTAAAATAGTACCAGATGAAGAAGATGATGCGGATCTAGTTCTTGCAGAAAATTAACTGCACAGTCAAAATGATGACTTACATCTGGTGATGAAGTCTTAGAACATCCAAATATTGCTCTCATTGGTATCTTAGGCTGAATAGACGTAATAGTTAAATAATTCTGAAGTTGTGAACATTGTCACAAAAATTATCAAGTTGGTCTTCCTTCTAGGAGTTTTTGAGAGTTAGAAGCACAAGTTTCTTTGAGCTCATCAACATTACACAACCCTGTAATGTACCTTTCGTATTTTTCAAATCATTTACTTCTTGTACAAGGTCCTGATTGAGGTGTAGAGCCCGGATGGACTGGTTTCTTGTTTAATATATCTCACATCAACCAAATGAAATATTTGCTTTCTACTCAACAATATTTCTTGATGTTTAAGTCATGAGAAATGCACAAATATTGGAGCAATACAAAGACATGATGTGCACACAAAACGTCTCCATATTATTTATTTAGAGATGCACATTTATACACAAACAAAGCAGTGGAGCCCTACCAAAAGATTCCATCTTCTACGCTAACAAACTGCTTATTTTTACTCTTAAACTTATAGCTAGTCCATTGTTAATCAAGATGTTTACATGCAATTTCTTCATTCTAAAACATAATCCCTAAAGATTAGCTATTGGAGCCTTAGTCTCCAACACCCCCTCATAATGCTACAATACTAAACTCATTGATAACAAACAGAGAGTGAAATCTTCATAATAAGATTTCCCCCTTTCACCATTCTGAAACCTTGCATGCTATCTCATCCCCCTTGTAAAGATGTAATTCTCGAGTTCCCACTCTATTGAATTTTTGCATTTCAAATCTCATACTCCCCAATTCCCAAATTTCAGATCTCCCAAATTATTGGACAACAAATCCACATTGAGTTTGATAACTCTCAGGGTCTCACTCGGTGCAAAAGTCCAAATCACAAAGTGTGAAACCCAAAAGGTACTTAGACAAGCTACCCACTATCACCTTAGTAGCTTTCCTTCTCACCTTAGAATACGTGGAAGCTAGCCTGGGGGTTTTCCCTAAGCTTGACTAGGTCAATGTCTATAGTATGTGTTGAGAAATCAATAGAGCAGCAACATAGGGTGATTTCTCTCTTCTTCTCTTATTTTGTTCTTATCATCAAACAATTACCCAAACATAAGTAGTGAAGATCACAGAAAAACAATGAACACAAGATTTAGGCTCCAAGTCAGGGCAAAACCCCTCCAAGGGGAAAACCCATAAAGAACTTCCTTTTCTTCTTATAGAATCAATTCAAATGAGAAATCCAAGACCTCCTCCAAGCACCAAGTCAACCCTCCAAAAATTTCTTCCAAACAAGTCAAAGATCAACCAAGTCAACAAAGGTCAAACCTCCTTCAATTTGCTCCAAATCACAATTCCGACCCTCTACCTCAGGTCTGAAATTGATACTTATAACTTCGGCGCCCAACAGACTGTAGAAACCCTAGCTTTCTCGCACGTGTGAGCAGAAATGTGTACAAAAGTCAAATTTTTGGTGTATTCTTGAGATTCTTCTTTTTCTATGATTTTCGCTGTTCTTCTTCTTGCTTCTTTTTGCAGATCGAACTTCATTGTTGTGTGTGCCAATGAGGTCGAAGTTACTTTTATATATATGCTTCTCATGAAGTCGAATTAGGCCTCTTCTAGGCCGACGTCCTCTGGCAGGGCCGACTCGGTCTTGGAGGTTACAAATGACTTTCTAGACACAAAAATTATATCTTTTACATTTTACAACTTGCCCAAATGGGTCTTATACAAATGATAATGACTCTCTTGACTCATGACAAATATTCTTTTGACTTGACAAACCCTAGAAGCATAAAATGTATGCTTGACCTAATTGACCAATCAAATGGAACATGAAACCCATGCTTGAAAATAATATTTTTCTTTCTTCTTTTGCTTGTTAGATAAGATATACATAATGATACGAGTACATTGACAATTATGAAGACCGAAAAGTTTTCCAACACTCCCTCTTAACTAGGGAAGTATTCAATATTGTACAAGAAGACAAGGATACTCTCAAAACGAAAAGTTCTCATAAGAAGAGTTAGATTGATAAGCCATCTTTAAGCATCAACATCATAACCAACATTGTCAAATATTTACATAGCAAAATCTTGACTAACAAGCTCTAACTCTCCACAATATTAGATCACAATGTTGTGAGGCTTTACGTGAGACACCACACTACCTCTCAAGGCACATACCCCATCTAGATGTTCACTAGGTATGTCCTTCTAGGACTATTCTTATCTTGGATTCCCAATCCTCAAAGAATATTGGTCTTCTTCAACCACACTTGTCTTGGATACCCTGTCCAATCCGCAAAGAGTGTCAACACACGAGACTACTTCGTATCTTGGACTCCCAATCCTCAAGGAGTACTAGTCTCAAATGCTTATCCAATCCTCCATTCTCCCTCCTGTCAAAATTTCAAAATAGAAATCCTACTGCAGTGATAATATTATTTCTTCTACTTATTAACTCATAAATAAGTTATTCACAGTGTTCTTACAGTGAATATCAAAATAAATTCTACTGCAGTCTTGACAAATAAAATTCTAAAAGCGAATGCAATAACAACACAAGAAAAACCACAATGACACAATTATTTTTGGAGAATCGTCCCTGGAAAAACCCAATGTGGGAAAACCAGTGCAGCAGATAAGGGTTTCTTTACTATTCTTCGGCAAAAATCTCTTGTACAATATACAACCAATAGAACAGAAGTGAGAAAATTTACAGACACTTCCTGACAAATCTCTCATCCAGGAGAAGTTCTCCTTAGCCCTCTGAATCCTTCTGTGTCTTCCTGCATCACTTTTTCTCACGTTAGCCCAGCGTCAGACTACTCATGTAGTCCCAACATCAATCTGCACTGCTACCTTTTTTGCGTCACACTTCTACACTAGCTCTCCCTGCTCTGCGTCTTCTTGCCTTGTACTCCTGATTGATGTTGATGCCCTCTCTCTCTTTCTCACCTGCAACTTCCTCTAATTCGATTTTCTCTTGCCGAACTTCGACCAGTGAGAAAATCGATCTTACTTGGGTAACTGAGTATTTGCCTCTGGTGTGTTCTCCAAGTGCCCATCAAGCCTTCTCTTATAATCCTCCCGTTGATCAATCAACAACCCAGATTAGATAATAATCAATGGCTAGGATCATATCAACTTGATCTTTGCTTTCTTCTAGAAGTTTCACCCACAGTTTAGATTAATACCCAATGATTATTTTAATTTCCTCAGTTTAGACTTAGGGTCCCATTAAAAATAATTAATTATTTTAATAAAATTGTCTCCTGATGGAATTTCCCAAAACGATTTCTAGGTATTGGAGAATGCGATGGTGGAGGTGATGATATTGATCAAATGTAACCTGACACGTAGAGACATAGCTCTAGGCCATCATATCTAGGGATGTGTGGGAGCATCTAGCGTTGAGAAGTGGTCTACAAGTGCGCATGGAGATGCATGGTGGTGTGTTGTAGTGTGTTGGACTGCGCTGCAGAGTGGGAGTGCCTCACATCGCAGTGAGTACATGCGGGGAGTGATAGGTGTAGTGGCACAGGTAAGAAGCAGGATGACACAGGATGGCATAGCTGCAGCCGAGGGTATCTAGCAGTATACAGGGGTAGGTCGTGGTGTATAGTGGCATGTCCAGGACTGCTGGGACGATCGTATGCAGAGGCGTATGGTGCTGCACAACGAGGTCTTGGAGTGTTGCCTCCAGGGACACCCATGGAGGGAGATATCGGGCATACATTTGGGTGTAGTTCATCCAGGATCGATGGGGACACAGATGAGCGATACTTGATGGTATTCGCGGGGACTAACACTCCTAACCCTCTTCTACGTCACTTACAGGAAAGGGCAATTTGGCTTTTCCTTTGACACTCTGGGCACGAGCAGCAGGGGATAGGGAGCTCACCCAATATATTTGGATGACACTTGGGGGGATAGAGGGGAGACTTCTTGACAGGGGCATCAAGTCGGTGTGCAAGTTGACAGCCACAGGTCAAGCGGTGAGGTGATCACCAATAGGGATGGCATATCATTCATCACTGATCCTATGCCTAGGGAGCTGGTCACAAGGGAGACATGTTTACTCTTTCCACAGGGCATGTCTGGACCATGCATGAGCAGAGGATACCGTGTATGACTGAGATAGTTGTCCAGTATGTATCCGAGTTCCCGACATGTATGACACATAGTCCAGGGGGCAAGTAGTCGAACCAGTGGCGATGGTTGGTAGGAGCAGGATGGATACACATACACTGAGTTGATTGTGCGTATCAGATACCCATCTATTGGTTGCATTTAGGGGGTAGCTATTTGGCACAAGTGGTTTCCAGGCAATCGGAGGCACCAGAAAGTTTAGCATGCCTCAGATTAGTTCATGATGTATGGAGCCTATATATGGGTGGCATGCAGGGACTAAAGATGAGGGCCAAAGGGATTCCATCAGTTGTCAAGGCTATGACGCAGTGGGTCTGCCTATGGGATGCAGGGATTCAATTGATCGATAGATCACTGGTGATGAGCGAAGTCATGGCAGAGAGTGATATAATTCGCTCTTGGGATGACACATGGGGGTTCATAGAGGGTTTCATCATATGGGGAGGCAGACATTCTCTATTGCTACACAAGTTCGGAGGTAGATTTGAATGGGTAGGCCTTGGTGCCATGGAGATGCCCATGCAGGATGTGTCTCGCCTCTTTCAGTATTCCACCATCGAGTTCCAGGAGAGGAGGATATTGTATGCATACGATGGGGAGTATGACATAGTCAGAGTAGCGTAGCGTCAACATGGTGGCACCACTCTGGGACTAGCAGGGAACTGGGGCATCACAGCTCTTCACAACTCAATATCCTTTAGGGATGCGTTGGCTACTACAGGGGGAGATTATATAGATCTTCCATTGGGCTTTAGCGAGTCACTAATGGAGCAAGGGACTTCTGGTACTTGCACCGGGCAGGATAGTGAGTGGATTGAGGGGAGCTTCATGTTGGATAGGATGGCCTGGGATCCTGGTATTGAAGGATTCTTTCATATCAGGACAGTGTTGAGGTCAGGGACGATTCAGTGGCACATATGGGACCCTGACACATGTTGTAGTGACAGTGGGGAGAAACAATTAGAGAGGATGCTCGTTCAAGCATTGCTTGAGGACAAGCGATTTTTGAGCATTTGAAAAACTTGCTAGATGAGGATGCCATTTAGCAGGGTGAGCACATATTGGACCACCCAGCTTTGAGGTTGCTTAGGGGCAAGCAACATCTGGGAGGGGAGGACTGTCATGTCCCTTCTCAAACACATTTGTAATAGGGTGTTGCTACACAATTTTGGCTAAGGCGGAGAACCCATCATTTTCGACTTAGGGACTTAGGAGGAATTCCGACTTAAATTGGTTGCTAGTGGAATGTGGGGGCCACCCACATGGGAATTCGAATTGGCCCATTCAAATAGCTTCGAGGGAAAGTCGAATAGGTGGATGGAGGGGCCCACATGAGGCAAGGATGGCCCAAGGAGTTATGAGGGAGCAACTCTCATTTTGAGATTCATTCATACATCTTGCAAACAAAATCACTTGACTGTTCACTCTGTTGTTTAGTTGAGTCAATCGGCTGTTTAGCCATGAATCTCTCAGCGGGAGATTCAACTTCTACTTCGGGCGACCATTCTTGCCCACCCTAGAGAGGCAGTTCTACAAGGATTACAAGAGTTCCGGGGCAGTGAGATAGCACCACCAACCAGCACAAAGCAGGAAGTGCATATTTCTGGGAAGTCGGAGAATATGCAGAGGGAGATAGAGGCCAGCCGAGATCAACTTGTTTGTCGAAGAGTTAGAGAGCTGTGATAACAGCAATAGACCAACATTCTTGCTGAGTTTTATAGCCAGCAGAGCCAACATTCTAGCAGTTCGAATTGCTAGGCTAGGGGATAGCGCAGAGGCCACTCAACAGTTTTTCGTGGACCTTAGGAGCAAGTGTCTTAGGCCAAGAGCTCACCCGGGAAGTCAAGGATTGGATAGCAAGGGTCATCCCAACACTTTGGGGGCATTTTCGGGAGGATTTATAGGCAATTTCCATTAGATCAAGTTTTGCAGTTGCAGTTGTGGTTGGGCTCCAAGGGGGTCAAATTTTAGAAGTCTAAACCATCCAAAATCCTTTCTATGTTTTTTTGGTTTTTTGACAAGGACCCCAAATATAGAGTTTCATAATTTTCTGAGTACCAAAGGTAGGGTTTTAAGTTGTATCTTTGTAGCAAACATTGTAGAATTGTTGGGGATTCAATAGTGCCTTTGGGGGTTGATTTTGGGAATTCCAAATCAGGCCAAACCATTTCTGCCAACGCGTTTGTGGTTGAAGTTTCATCATTTTCTGAGCAATGGAGGAGGAGTTTCGTGCAATCCCTTTCCAGGCAGCAGTGAAGTTTTCTAAGTAGCGCAAAGCATTAGAGGAGCAGTCATTTCCAGCGTTTGAGATCATTGTATTGTCACCTGGGTTCTGTCACGCTTGCTATTGAGGCAAGCCCAGGTGCATTCCTTCAGACTATTGTACTTGCTTCTCATTGCTTGTAGTCCTCCTGACTACAGCTTGATGTCTCCCCACCTCTTCTTTAGAGGTACATGAGCGCTCATGGCACAATTGTCATCCTCCTCTACCTCCTTCTCCGCCTTCGCTGGCGCTGCCTTGGAGTCAGACACCTCTCCCTTATTCTTCTTCCTTGGACATTGGTTCGCATAATGCCCCAGTGCCCCATAGTTGAAGCACTTGACCTTGGAGAGGTCCTTTTTCTTCCTCTTCTCTTGCTTCCCCGCAAATGCCAGAGTTGCATACTCTTTCTCTTCCTTCTTGATCCAGACTCCTCTGCTGCTACTTCCCGTCTTAGACAGTCGTCCGATCTCCTCTTGGCGAAAAGCCACCCACAATTCTTCCCAATCTGGAAGATTCACCCTACCCAGAATGCTCTGGACGAATGTCTCCCACTCCTCGGAGACTACATTTAGAGCAGTCGTCACCATCAACTCTTGATCTTGTGTGGCCCCTGTGTAAGTCAGTTGGTCCCGGATCTCCTTTAATCTACCGAGGAAGTGATCTATCTGCTCCCCCTTATGCATCTGGTATAACCGTAGCTGATTCTCAAGTAACATCTTCCTTTGCACGGAAGTGTGCTCATACAACTTCTTCAACGTGTCCCACATTTCCTTTGTCGTTTCCTTCTCGGCAATTTGTTGGACCACATGATCAAGGATGATGAATTTCGCCTTGACCATTGCCTCCTCGTACTTTTCATTGTCAGTTCGGTCAACCGAGATCGCTATTATTTTCAAGGCGAAGTCCTTGATGCGATATCTGTCTAGAATGGATGAGAACCTGACCTTCCAAACCACGAAGTTGGATGCTCCATCCAACCATCCTGATCTCTCAGTCCATTCATGGCCATTATGCCGCTCTCCTTTCAACTCCTCCAAGTCTCTCTACTTCCCTCCTGGAAGTCCTCTGTTCGACTCCCTCTAAGTCTCGATTTCCCTTTTGGAAATCCCTCCTTGGTCTTGCCCTATTAGGTGTTGTTCTGACCACAATACCCCACCAGTTTCGCTCCGCAAATTACACGTAGTGTCCTATACCCCAGCAATTAAAGGATTGAACCACTCAGCTCTGCGCAATCCTGCCACCGGCAAATCAGCTCCCTTAGTCAACTGTGTGAGCCCTCCTGGCCTCTACGTGAGCCTGATTTTGCCTCCCTTAGCCTTTGCGCTGCCTTTCCCTGGCCCAGAATGACGACGCAATCTCTCTGCATCACTCCTTCCTCTGTCGCCTTCTGCACTGATCAACTCTGTCACTCAGGACAGCTGAATCTGCTACTACTTCTCTACTCACTGATACCTTCAGTTATCCTATGATCTGCAACCACGCTCTGATACCATGTTGGAATTTCTAAGTCTAACCCGTTAGAAATTCTACCTATACTATCTGGTTTATTTCTTCCTACTTGTTTAATTACTTAACAAGTTATTTACCATGTAAATACTGAAAATCAACACAAGAACAATATCAACATCTACATATCATCAACTGAAAGGAAACAAGCACACAAGTGACACCGTTACTTTTGGACCAATGTCTCGAGAAAAACCCAATGCGGGAAAACCAGTATAGCTATTCAGAGAGTTTTATTATTATGCAGTTTTCAGAATACAACTAGGGTGCCAAAAATGGCTCACCCAACAGAGAATGCCCTCGGCAATAGTACCTCTCCTTGGAGACAAATATTCCAACTAATTAATCACATGAACGATCCCACAGCAACAATTGCAACTTCCA